>QNQO01001343.1:0-304876 GCA_003290165.1 Berberis thunbergii | reverse complement strand
AGATTTGTTGTGGCAGGCATTGGAGACCAATGCTCGAATCGAGGAGTGTCACATTTCACAGAGCTCCTAAGCAATTTTTCTGGTTCTGAAGGATATTGCGTGTGAGCTCCTATGCCTTTTATTTATCACTTTTATAAAAAAAAAATATTTTTATTAGTATGTTACTTCTCATTCAAGAAGCCAGGGAGTGATCTAGTAATAACACCTTGAAATATGCCCAACCATATGTGTCTAGGAAGTGACAGACGTCTGCCACTGCTAGATTCTTCTTCATTGCTACTTCCCTGTTCCAAAACGCCTGGTTGTTTAACAACCTTATGGGGATTTAACTCGCTTAAGCCCGATGGTTATGTGTCCAATAGTCGCACTCGAGAAGGGTTTTGGTCTTGTCTTCTCGCATATGTGAACTTTGGATGAGGCTGAACCCATGAATATGCTAGATCTACCCTATGTAGCACACTCTGTGGCTTAAAAGACTACATGTCTAATCATGCCTACTCCCATGCTCACTCCCTCTTGGAATGTTGAGTAATATGCTGCAGATTTGGAGTGGTTGTAGTCCACCAGGCTAGCAATCACTTCCACATTTACTCATTTATATATTATTGGACTAAGCTTGCATTTTCATTCTACTAGTCTTGTGGGTTCTACTGCATAGAAGCCTTTGATTATAGTAGGATATAGTCCTGTGTTTTAGATTTATGGTTTATTGCTATTATTTGTCCTTTTTTTTTGTAATGTCATATAGTATTCATATTTGATAACAAAAAAAAAGTACACTATAACTAGGGAGCTGATTAACAAACTAAATCATGAATGATAACAAAAAATGTTATAAAATATGTAGTGGAACGTCGTATCTTGTCTGAAACAGGGGCCATATCATTTTTATCTGCTTTCAGTTTGGAAACCCTATCCGCTAATTCAGATATGCATCTCTTGGATTCCGGATAATGGTCTGCACCATTTTTTTATGCCATGCCGGTTACTTGTTTCCTCTCCTTTAATCATGCAAGTCAATGTTGAATTGCACGCCTGGAGTTATTCGCTCTCCATGTCAGCTACTCAAGTTGAATCTTACCATTAATGCGAGAAATTGGGTTCTAACAATGTAACATCTACATTTACCCACCCAACCTAAATTTTTTTAAAATAAAATAAAATAAATATATATATAAAACATTCTATTTGTTCGTATCTTTCACATTACTTCTATTTCACGTGCAAAAGGAATATCATTTCTTTCCTTCCCTGTAGAGAAATTGGAGATGGAACAATGGATTCATGGTTTATGCCCCTACAGAAACAGGTGAGATCTCACTGATAATAAATCCCGATATTATCACGATGGTTTCTGATTCTTGGTTGTAACTCAAGTTGTGTTGCATTTGGCAGGCAGGAGTTGTTTGTGATAAGGTGATAAAGCTTTCTGGTTCTAACTAATTTGCTCCATCTGGCTTTTGACATTTCGTACATCACAAATTCATGGTTGGATTTACAGGTGAAGGAAATGAAAGAACTTAGCGCAGGATACAACATAGTTGGGCTTTCACAGGTCTCACAAAAATTCTTGCTTTTCAGTTTTGTACTTGACACCTATAAATTTATATTCTATCTTGTTTGCGGTAATATATTTTCTTATCTGTTAGTGATTTCAAGTCTCTGGCAACTCTCCTTAGATTTAGTAAGTCCATCGCTAGTGTGAAAAATATTTTCATTGTCTCCAAGGTGAAGGAAGATGAGAACCTTCTTTGGGTTGCAGTGGAACTAAGGGAAATGAAAGGACGTAGCAAAGTGGACAAATTGACATGGCAGAAGGTGAAGAGGTTGAGGTCACAGCATGACTGTTCCAAATACATGTTGTTCATCTTCTGATTCTGGGTCCCCCATTGGCCGTTCAGTGCTTAGATCCTCATCTTCAGAGAACAGAGGCATCACAGCTATTAGTTTCCCGGCCTGAATATCAAGTGCATCGTGCCATGTGTGCAACCTCGCTTGACGATGTAGATTCAACGAATCATCTTTCCGCCAACACTTACAAACTAGGCGGAAGATCAGTGTGTCGAGCATTGTCATCCGATTGGTAATCTCTCACAGCAAACTCTAAAGGGAGATCTGCCCACAGACACAACTTGCTAGGGTCGGCCTCTTCATCTGCAAACATGGATTTGCTTAGATTTGAGAGGAAAGTTTGGAGTGGCAATTGGATTCATTGGTTCAACATCGACATGCTCGAACAAACTACTCACCTTCAGCTGCGAGTCTGTTTGCCTCGAGGGCGAGCGCAATGGGTAGTTGATTCATTGCGTTTGGCTGCAAAAGCAAACACTGAATTAGCATCTCACCAGTGAAGATATGGTAATAGATGGGCACTGGTACAAATTTGCCAAAATAAAGAGGGAAAATGTGCTAAAACATTGTTCTATTGGGGTTCATCATTCAAACTGTTGATCTTCCCAGCAGGCAAGCACAATGAGGGGTAGGAAGCTTTCTCCAAGCTACTGGAAAAAGGCCCTCAGCAAGAACATCATTCAACCTAAAACCATCCCATCTTACCTAAACGATATCATCATCTCTAACCCCAAAACTTTCAAGCAGGCAGTTGTCCCTGTTTCATCTACAATTCCACCCACCCTTGCACTCCCGCCGCCACTTTCAGTGGTGTCAGTCATCCAACACCACCAGCAACTAGCTTGGCATCATCACCTCTCTACTGTCATCATAACGTCACGCCATTACATCTCTACTACAATCATTCCTCCCACCCCCTCCTCAATTGGAAAACCACAAAGCAACGCTTCATCAGATTGTCTGAGTTACACGGTCAACAGATTTTGGTGGACAATGAGCACATAAACAGTGGAGACCAATGGCTTCTGCTCCGAGTCCCCAATAACCAGTTTGAATGGAGCAAAATCCCTCTACCTCACAATGACGAGGCCATCATCATCTACAAGTCACCTCGTTCGAGATTTAGTCCCTTCAATGTTGGCTTAGCAAGACAAGGCAGAATTTCACCTCCAAATGGAATTGTTGGTTGGTTTTTCATTGAAGAGAGACCGCAAGAAGCTCTTGATCTGCTCTACAGAACAGAAGTTGGGGGATAGGAGAAAGAAAAGAAGCAACACCTCAACACGGGGCTTTGGATGTTTACGTTGATGATTAAACTTTTTCTTGGAAAGCAAGGGGGTCTGGGTATGTGGAAAGGATCATCAGTTTGACGAATCTTGTCATGAAGGTTCGCCCAGATGTTTCTTTGATTCAGGAAACTAAGAAGCAAGATATTGATACAGATGATGGGTTTCACTGGGCATTCTCCAACATTTATGGTCCTTCAGATGCAGTTTTTAGGCAGCAATTTTGGGAAAAAACTTCAGTCCATCCATGGCTTGTGGGTACTCCTTACTTATTAGGAGGAGATTTCAATTGCATCAGACCATTGTACGATAGAAATGGGGGTTTCAGAATGTCATCTCATATTTGTACTCAAAGGCGGGAGTTTTGCATGGTCAAATCATAGGACTTCTCCAACTGTGCAGATTGGATATATTTTTTGCTACAACTGATTGGATAGACAAATTTGGCACTCCTCGAGAAATACTTCTAGAAACAGCAGGGTCAGATCACCATGCTATTCTTCTGGTGGAGCCAAGCTTAGTCCCAAGCCCTCCCCGTTCAGACTCGAATTAATTTGGTTCGAAGATCATAACTTTAGTAGCTTTGTTAATGACAGTTGGCAAACTTTACATTGTAATGGGCATCCTGGGTTTGTGCTTTGGAGCAAGCTGAAACAACTAAAGGGTCACCTTAAAATCTGGAACAGGGATCATTTTGGTAAACTGGATACACTTATTGAGAGCCAACAAGATACACTCATGGAGCTGGATCAAATTGAAGAGGTCAGAGACCTGACAGAAGATGAATGGGAGAGCAGGGTCAAAGGGGACAAGAGTTAACTAGTCTTCTCAAGAGAGATTATATTACTTGGAAGCGAAAAGGAGTTAAATGGGGTACCAAAGGTGATTTTTATTCATAACTATTTCACAAACTTGCAAACCACAGGAGGATCATCAACCAAATGATTGTTTACGAATTGGTTAAGAATCATTGCCAGTTATATAGCTAACCACATTGTGGAGCATTTCCAGGAAATTGCAAAAGAAAAAAGAAGTTTGGAGGCCAAAGCTTGAGGGTTGGTCTTTCACACCCTTGACTTGCATGATTCTGATAATTTCGACAGAAATCTAACTGAAGAAGATGTGAAGGCTGCAATAGTTGATCTAACCAAAGAAGTTGCTGCTGGAATTGATGGCTATCTATGGATTTCAAGATGATTTGATGAAATCAGTGGAGGAATTCAACTCCAACTCTTCCTTGATTGGAGACTCAATTCCACCATAATCTCCCTCATTCCCAAGATCAGAGGAGCTTACTCAATTGGAGACGTCAGACCCATTAGTCTCATTTCATAGCTAAGATCATCTCCAAAGGGTTGGCAATGAGAATAAAAGGAGTCATGTCAAAACCAGTGTCTCCCAAGCAATCAAAAACAGTGAAAGGAAGACGGTTAATAGATGGGCCGCATTGCTAATGAGCTAATTAATACTTGATTGAAGGCCAAGGTTCCAGGAATTGTCTGCAAATTGGACTTCTCCAAAGCTTTTGATACTAGGGCTGAACAAAAACCCGATCAAACCGATAAACCGACCGAACCGATCAAAACTGAACCGATTGGTTCGGTTTAAATTCGGTTCGGATCGGTTTCGGTTTTAAAAAATTCAAAACCGAAGTGGTCGGTTCGGTTTTCGGTTTCTATGTGATTTTAACCGACCAAACCGAACCGACCGAATATATATAATAATAATATATATTTTATATATAAATAATATAATATGTTTAAAATAGTCGGTCGGTTTCGGTTTTATTTCGGTTTTGGTTCGATTTTAGTCTGTTCGGTTCGGTTACGGTTTGTATAAATTAGAATCGGTTCGGTTTCAGATCGGTTTTGTTAATGGTCGGTTCGGTTTCGGTTTGAAAATTTTAAAACCGACCTAGGTCGGTTCGGTGTCGGTTCGGTTCATGGTTTAGGTGAAAATGGTTCGTTTCAGCCCTATTTGATACAATCAGTTGGCGGTACATTGATTACATCCTTTCAACAATGGGTTTGGGCCCTAAATGGAGAAGCTGGGTTAACACTCTGCTCAAAACTGCCACTTTCACTATCAAAATCAGTGGTTGTCCTAAAGGGCATTTCAAAGCCACTAGGGAATCAGGCAGGGTGACCCCCTTTCCCCCTTTCTCTTTGGTTAGACTCCAACTCAAATGATCCCCAAGGCTGATCACTTCAACTTCATCAAAGGCTTCTAGGTCAAGGAAAGTGGTACCTATGTTCCCATGCTACAATGTGCATATGACATCATTTTGTTCATGGATCCTAGTTTTGATTAGTTGGAAGCTACCAGGTCCATCCTGAGGCAGTTTGAAGTGGTGTTTGGGCTAGGCATTAACTTCAACAAAAACCACCCTTTTTGCAGTGGGAGATGTCCAAAATTTTAAGATGTTAGTTGATATTATGAATTGTAGGGCTGGGCATTTCCGTCTAAATACCTTGGTTCACCCTTGGGAGCTAAATTCAAAAGCAGGACTATTTGGGATCCGACAGTGGATGGAATAAGGAGTAGATTGGCAGTGTGAAAAGGATATACATTTCCAAAGTTGGGATATTAACTTTGATCAAAAGTACCCTTTCAAGCATCACTGTCTTCATGATGTCTACGTGCACCATGCCCGCTTTGGGTATCAGTGATTAAAGACATTGACAAGATCAGCAGATATTTCTTATAGTGAACAAATGGAAATTCCAGGAGCTATCACTGGGTTAGTTGGTAAAAATCTGCAAGCCTAAGACTCAGGGTGGGCTGGCAATTGGGAGAATTTTAATCAAGCTTTGTTGTCCAACTCTTTGGAGGACAATTATACGGGAAAAATATGGGCTCTCAAATGGAGGATGGTACTCCAATATGTCTACTCCCCATGGATGTGCTTGGTGGAGAGGTATAATGAACTTAAATCCTCACTTCTGTCCAACTATATCTTTGAGTTTGGAGAAGGCAGCAGAATCAGTTTTTGGAATGACCCTTTGGTAGGAAACATGATTCTCAAACAAGCCTTTCCCTCCATTTATAACATTTCCTTCACAAATCCAAATCAGTTGCTGAGATGTTTGTTAACTCAGAGGGGGTGCTGCTACCTGGCATTTGGGAATCAGAAGAGCCATTAGATAGACTGAAATCCCTCAACTGCCAGCTCATTAATCAGCTTCACCTCTCAGTTCCTTCAGCTCAGCTCGACTCTTGGAGATGGGATAGTAACACAAGGATCTTCTCTGTTCAGGACATGCATAACATAATTTTAGCCATGCAATCTCATTATCTGAGCACATGATACCCTTTCCTTTTGGCCACAAGTCCTTCTGGCTCAAACAACTAGCCCCTAGAGTTAACTTCCTTATTTGGCTTATTAGCCATGGGCGTATATAGTGATAATCTCTCGATAATAGGCATGACCATCCCCAATTGATGCACCCTCTGTGAAAATGAAGAAGAATCAGTGTATCATCTCTTTTTCGGTTGCACTTTATTATTATTATTATTATTATTATATTATTTTTTATTATTTATTATTTTTATTTTTTTCCGTTATCTCTTTGTTCTATCTTTTGTTGCTCCCTCTGCCATCTATGTTTTGACTAGGTCAATTCTAAACCCATGGTTTGTTTTTATTTTATTTTTATTTATTATTTTTTATGATGGTGATCCACTTAGGTATGGTTTCAGTTTAAAAGAATATCAAGAAACCCATAGGCTCTAGTTTAAAGGACCATCGAAATCCATTGTTTGAGTGAAAAACCAATGGCATAGAAAGTTACCACTAAAAAGGATATTAGCACCACCACTAACCATTTTGAAAACTTATTTTTTAACAAAGTAAGAAAAAAAATCTTTTTTGAGTTTTAACCCCTGAAACATTTTTCATTGTTTTTGGTGTATGGATAAAAGTTGTTATAATAGCAGTTATCCAACTACTAAAACGCCAAAGAGCCAGAACACCTAATGATTTCTTAGATCCTGGTAGCGGAATTCACCAATCCCTCTATGAAAAGGCATCACACTTCCACTAGTTAAAGGTATTGACACTAGAAAGCAGAGGAGTCACTAGGAAGCGAGGAGCCCATGTCAACCAATACTATTTTACTAGTTATTGTCATTACTCAAACTGGTTTTATTTTTTGACAAACTGAAATCTCTTAGATTTGCAAAGTTTGATATTTATTCATAGATGTTTTTCGTTTTCCCAGGGAAATTTGATAGGTCGAGCAGGTCATTGAGCAATGTGACGGAGGACCTCTGGTAAGTTTATTTTTATTTCTATTTCACGTTCAAGTTATTTTTATTCCTCTTGTATTTTAGGCAAGTTCTTTTCTTTCCCTTTCATTGACAATTTCATGTTTAGTTGTCTGGTTAAAGACACTTCTTAGTAGATTACTTTCTAGTTATAAGAATTTGCATTTGTACGTTATGTTGGGCAAACCTGTAGATTTTTTTTTCATTGGTGACATTTGATTCCAATTTTTCCTTGCTCTCATTACCCCTGTCAGGAGATATTTGCTTTTGCTAAGTTGGTTTGTATTTTTGTTTAGGTAAACACAGTTTGTTATTTTGGATATTGAACATGTAAGTTATTTTGATATTGAACATGTAATTGTACAATGTCAAACAAACATTATTATATAACAACACGCAGTACTTTTTTCTGATATTGGTGACATGTAATTTGTACAATGTCAGTAATTATAGCTCATTGAAATTTAGCTTCACTGGGTTGACTATGCAACCCATTGTAGTAGTTGTTTTATCTACTGAAAATAGATGTAAATTTTACATTATTTGGTAATAGTGGGCTTTGAACCACTCTTTCAAATTAGTAATTCCTGGGGAAATTAGCGATGGGATGGTTTTATTAAGAGTTGAAAACAACTTTAAAATGAAAAGCAAATAGTGGCGAGCCAATTTATGTGACAAAAATCCTGGTGTGTTTATTGAGTCTGGGAAAATTCCCTTTTTTGTTGGATTTTCAAACTGGCCCAAGCTAATTAGAATCTTTTTTTATTTTATTTTAAATTCTTCTAAAGTATTTTTATCTTGGTTAGGATTTTTAATTAAGTTGGTCCTAACACTAACATTTCCTAATTTTTTGTTTTTATCAGCATTAAAAATGAATTGAATGAAAGCTAGGACCTAGAGAAAACTCACAAGACCTAGACCAAAATTTACATCATGTGTTACTATTATGCATAAGAGAATTGGGGATGAGTGGCTAAAGGAGGAAGTAAGCCCCTTGGGGGGTGGGGGTGGGTTGGTTTGATCCAAACGCAATTTGTGAGCTTGTGGTCTTGCTCCTAGTTCAAAGAATTGGGGATGGGGGGCACTTCCTTTGACTCCCCACCCATAACCACTTGTCTTGATCATCATCTATGGAGGATTATGTTAAGGTCACATTACAGAGACAGAAATATTTGCATGAGATCCATTACCAAAGGGACTTGATCATAGTTAATGTGCTTGGTCATGCTAGCGTCATATGATGGGACTGCACCAGTATTTGGATACCGGACTCTATGTTCATGGCAGCAAATGATTGAGGGAGATCATCAGGTAGCTTGGTTGAACTGATCGTAACACTGTCTATCACCGTGTCTTGTTTTGCCACAGACGTGTTAAGGAACTCGTGAAGTATAAATTAGGGACCCCATGAGAACTTTGTCCACAGTGGTATTAAGATTTTCAATACCCAAGTTTCCCCGAAATGACACTTCATTCCACTCTTTTCATTTATATTCTGAGTGTGATTGCTATAACACATACTTCCTTGACCATTTCAAGATAAATCGGTCTTAAGAAAGATCGTTGCCAACTACTCAGTCGCACATGAATCTAGTGACTATCGGTATGTCTAATTGGGCAGCAGGGTCACCTATTTTGATTTATATATGAAACACAACAACGCCAAAACATGTGCGCAAGGCAATGTGATCCATCAACCTACTAGCAATGGGGAGAAAACAAAACATGTAACAACAAAGCTATGTGCCGTTAGCCAAGAGTATCTGAAGAAGTGTGAGCCATGTCTGTATCCGACACTAGTACGTTTAATTTTTTGAAGTTTTTGTGCTTCCTAGATGTAGAGATTGGAAGGAATGATCATACTCATCGTTATAGGTTTATCATTTCTAAACTCCGTCTTGCTTCCATATACTTATATGTTTCATAATATGAATGGATAAGTTGGATAAATGGTTTTTTTTATTATTTCTATTTTCTTTATTTTGTCGGCTTATAATACGAAGCCTCATTAATAAGTAAGGTCAATTAGGGTTAGGTTTTTATTTTAGTCTAGAAATTAGAAGCTTGTATAGCAAGCTTAGATTTGGCTATAAATAAAGCTTGTAGTTGTCAATGAGAGTTGGACTTGACTTGGTGAGTTAAATCTTCCATAAAGAGTTTATTTACTTAACTTTTTATTTTTATTTTTCCAGCAATTCAGTATCTTTTATTGTTTATTATCTTTTATTTCAATTTCCATCAGAATGGGATTTATCCCACGCATACTAGGAGTTCTCATGAAGAAAGGAGACAGATTAGCTTGTAGGATTTATCTTTTATTGTTTATTATCTTTTATAATCTTTTATTTTAATTCCTTAGTTGTTCATTTAGATTAACTTTATACGCGAGTTCTCATGAAGAAAGGAGACAGATTAGACTAATTTGTAGATCTTTCTTCTTTTACCAAAAAAACCATCATTGGATTCAAGCGCATTCTTTGATTATTCTTCAAGAATTAACCGAATTCATCTCTACTGCTTGCCAGAAAATCTTTGCATAAGTTTTTTTATACATTTCCATCTTTTGCAGGTTAAGAATTTAATCTCACTTGGTGGTCCTCATGCTGGCACCGCTTCTGTACCACTTTGTGGAGTAAGTTTCTTTTTGCCTTGTCCTTGTCAACAATTTTAGGAGCAGTTATTTTCTTAATTTAACAATTAAGTGTTGTCAACTTCGTCTAGCCTTTTACTTAACTTCATTGATCCTCACAAACCTTCAACCTTTATATTTTATTCAGTTGATACACAACCAAATCATGTAGTGAACCTTTCCACGAGTATTCCAAATCAGAGCTATTCACACAATAAAAGCACCTGAACAAATTATCGGAGTAAACTTTCTGGTGGCTATTACAAACCGACCTATTTCATGTACATTCAGATTTTATCATCCATAATGACCAACTATCATTATATCAAGTTATCCTTGTAATTTATGTGACATGTATCTTGATTTTGATAACTCAACTATAGTTAGTATGTTGTCTTATAAAATTTCCTTCTCTTCAAGTGGAGTGTTGTTCACTCAGCCTTTTCAAACACACCTTCTATGGCCATTATGTGTAATATCCTGCTTGTTTTTTCCATCTTTATGGATGATGCAACAAGTTAATTAAAACTGTTGCTTCAGGATAGCACTTGTTATTCTTTATTAGAACACTTTTACATTAAAAATATATTTATTGGTACATATTATTTGGTACTACTTTAATTATCTGTCCTTAGATTCTCTTAGCCTAAATCCCTTTGATTCCAAAGTTGCATTCTAACATTTTTCAACTTTATCAACTAGGTATATGTAGATTGATCTGATCTGCTTCAGATCTTTAAAAACCTCCCTACATGCTTATTTCTTGCTGATTTCTGTTGGAACAAAATCGTTGCCGATGTCAAAATATTATAATCTTAGCTGCCCTAATTTATCCATGTCTCCATAAAAGATGTAACTTCTATGTTACACCATATATTGCTACTTATATTTCAAACACCATGCTAACGACCCAGAAAAATTCTCTTTTTTAATTTTATTTATTTATTTATTTTATTGTTTGCAAACTTGGTATGTAGTCCTCAACTAGAAATGACTTTTAAGAGAAGTTAGATAACGTTGTCAAACTGAAGATTTTGATGGTGTATCTAAAGCATTATATCAATGACTTTGTTGTGTCAATTGCAAATTCTTGTCTATGGTACCATGCGTGATAACATGTAGATGGAAGTTGATCCTGCTGAAGGATTCATAACCATTTAATTAGCTATCATTTTTTAATTTAAAGTTGCTGATATAAAAGGAATATGCGAGACCATTTGATTGAATCTGTTTGTTTTGAGTATCAGGTGTCTGCTTTGTCTTTAGTGATTGTGAACTTTCTGCATTCTTGCCAAACTGATTTCTGTGATTCTGCCTCTCTAGAATTTGTTTCTTGTTCATAATGTACAATTTATACTTTAGAAATACCTATTTCTTAATTTTAGGCCAATTGCAAGGTTGCATTATATTTAGAACTTTAACTTGTAAGTGATGGCCTTCATGAGTTGTATGTTTAAGGGAAACAAATCAAGTAGAAGATCTTTTGACTCAACCATAGTTATGTTTAACATTCCGTTCTACTTTTGCAGTCCGGTATCATGTGTATTATTGCAGATGCCTTAATCAAGGGAGAGATTTACTCCAAATATATCCAGGTCTTTACTGCTTACGTTTCTTGTACCTAGTGGAAGATTATACTTTTGTCACCAATGTGACATTTCATTATCCTTGGAATGTCTATGGGGTGACCTAGTAGCACTGTTGTACTGCTAACTTTGATTTGATGAAATTGCAGGCTCACTTGGCTCCTGCTGGCTATCTTAAAATTCCAACAGTGAGTAAATTACTCCAGTGTGCTTAAAGAAGAAATTAGACTAGTTAGTTATAGGACATCTGTAGTTGTTTAAGTCCTGCCAATGTTTATGAACCTTTCCCATTCCAGTTCTGGATAAAATTTTATATGCTGGAATCCCTCCTAAATATGACTAGTAACAGCTTATACGAGCATGATTAATGTGATAGTTTAACATGATAATCAACTTCATTTGTAGGATATCCCTGCATATTTGCAAGGATGTAAGTTTCTTCCAAAACTTAATAACGAACTCCCTGATGAGAGGAACTCCACTTACAAGGAAAGGTTTAGTAGCTTAGAAAATCTGGTGCTTATCATGGTGAGTTTGAGATTTTGATTCTGCTTCAGTAACATATCTTAACCCATGGAGGAAATAAGTAGTTGCAATTTTCTTTGCAGCAACTAAGTTTCTGAATAATTTCTTTTCGATGACTTTTGTGTTTATTTTGTATCTTACTAGTTTGAGCACGACACAGTGTTGATACCAAAAGAGACTTCTTGGTTTGGATATTATCCAGATGGGGCTTTTGATCCGATTTTGCCTCCTCAACAGGTATTGATTTAGGCCTCAATCTTGACTTTAACAGAATTATTAATGCGTAAATATTTAGTTTTCACAGGAACTTATTTCCCTTTTACTTGCTTTCTTATACAGTTGATATGTTAGCCTTTCCAAAGCATGTACACTTCTTACTCATCAAAGTTTTAAGTTTTATAATTGAAAAATTATAAAAATGTTGATTTTGTTTGTCCACCATCTCCTCATTTCTAAAGGCCTCGCTTCTATTTCTAAAGGCCTCGCTTCTATTTCTAAAGGCTCAAGTATCCGATTCAAAGGCACTTGTTGTCACCAGAATTTAATGGCATATTAAATGAGATAAGAAATACATAAGTTGGCGGTCACTTATGAGATGTAATATGGTCTGAACTAAAATCCCTTAATAGCCTTTCCCTCACCAGAAGAACATTGGATGACCAACTTAAACAGCACTCACCACACAGTGGCAGAGCTACAAACAAGGCAGGGGGCAGTCACCTCCCTAAATTTTAAATTATTTAACTGTGTTGTGCCTTAAAGAGAATCATACATAATTCCAGTTTTGTGCTTCTTCACGCGGTTGAATAAGGACAGTGGTATCCACTTCGTCATTTGTGTCCAGTTTAATCATTTTCTGATCTTACTGTCTTTTATCGAAATGTTCATTTTTCATGAAGGGGAGGGAGCTAATATAAACATAGGCAAGCCATACAAATAGCTTGAGGCTCCCTCACAAAATTGTTCTTTCTCACTAAGAAGCTTGGATTTTAAACTCCAACAAAGAGTCGTGTCTTTATCGGATACCTGTGGGATGCTTGAATACCTGTCAGATATATGTCCATAGGTTAGAAATTGTTGTTATGGACGATTATATAGTTTAATTTTTTATAATACAAAAGTACATATATTATTTTATTGTCTAATAATGATGACTGAATTCGTATTTTTATTTTATTTTCTTTTCTTTGTTAGAATTTGTTGTGTCCTCATATATGAATCCGTGCATCGTAGATTCAAAGATGTATTCAAGACACAATCATTGTTTCTTTCTTAACTTTCTTAAAAATATATATATATAAATTCAAGCGTTTTTTTTTTCTTAACTTTCCAACAAATAATATATGGAGTAATCTTCTCTCAAAGTTTTCGCTATGAAGTTGAGATTGCCAACTTCTCAAAAAAATCAGTGGAGATGGATGCAGATAAACTACTCAAGGGAAGTTAAATCTCTCTACTCGGGTAGCAATTAAAAACTAAGTTTGATAAAGTTTGACATGCCTCATCATACTTTCCTCCAAAAACATGTCTACTCTATGAAAAATCTCCTCTGGCAAATAGTTATCCATCACCCAAACAAAGAAATTGTCTTTGTCTATATATTGATGTTAGAAACAAATAAATAACTAAACAGTATACTTGAACTTTAATCGATTGTGAAGTCAGTGAAACTATGAAAATAATATGTGATGTTTATCTGAATGAATACAATAATATCAAAAAATATAATTCATCTTCACTAATCACCAATTAAAACTAAAAAATCCCTAAGAATATTCCTGAATTAAACTGATCGAACCCTATGGTCAAGTACAACCCTGTATGCCTATCTACAATTAAAATGACTTATACATAAAGGAGTATCACTTGAGCAAAAGTAAATAGACTTGCCTAAACTAGACTCGAGCGGCCCTGAAGAAAGAGAGTTTGGAATCGTAAAATATGCAAACTCACTCCTATTAAGTGCTAAAGCGTGTGCTAAGCCATTCATCTTCTGCAAATCAACTAAATCAATATTAGCATGAGTTTGAACATGACCAAAAGTAAAGCTAAGTGCTAAAGCGTGTGCTAATTCATTCAGCTCATGCTTGGACTAATCTCAAAAAAACACTTGTAGCCAGCTGAAAGAACACAAAGCCTTCTCCGTCGCTACTAGTTATGCATTGCACCTTTCTTTGATTTCAAAATCACCTCCCATCATGTCCTCAATTTCAGCATTACCATTTATAGAAGCAGCTCCGTAAGTCCTCCTATTAGTCATAATCAAGGATTGTGATTTTGCGAAATTTCGCTGAAATTTTCGTTTTTTTGAAATTAAAGGGCGAAAGAAAAAATTACATTATTTCGAGGTTTTTTTTTTTTTTTTTGTAAATTTCATTTTTTTTAGTAAAAATACAAAAACCAGCTACTAAAAAATAACATTTTTTCGAGGATTTAAAAAAAAAAAATTCTGGGTTTTTTTTTCCGTAAATTTTTTAGTTTTTTTCTTCTAATTATAATTTATTCTAATTATTTATTTATTTTTGAACCACCCCTAATTATCACTTATACTAATATGTTGGTTTTTGAAACCACCCCTTGATTTTCTAATTATAGGTATCTTGGTTTTATTTAATATGTTAAATACACTTATTTATTTGCATCTTATTTTTTCACATATTTAATATTCCCTCGAAATTCATTATATATATTATATGTATCCTCGAAAATTTTACATTTTACATTTTTTCTTTATACCGAAATATTTCTCGAAATATTTTTTAAAATCAGAAGACTGAAATTAACTCGAAAAACGAAGTCACATTCCTTGGTCATAATATCAAAACTAGCTGAGTATTCCCAATTCATTCATTTCTGGTGATCTTTTCTACTAAAACTACTTGGAGATTTTCCATGAAATCCCCAAAGTTTGGGCGGTAATGTGTAAAAACCTTCCCACTCTTCTTCTTAGCCAGTCTCAGAAATAGTTGACCCTGGACCTTGGCAGTAACCATAAATGTAAATCCACAGCAATAGAGAAGATCGCCCTTAAAAATTTAGGCTGTTTTGACACCTCTAACCATATCAACTATAGGAGAGGTAACGTGGGAGGTATTAAATCCGGGTGATGTTGACTTGATCCATCATACAGCAAAACTTCCACTGGAAATTGCGATATGATCTAGTGTTACACCATGTTTGGGAGGGTAAATATAAGTTGACTGGAATAGAAAAAGCTTGTGCATGTTGTTCCTGTTCTTTTGATTTGGAAGCAATATTTACTTTTAAATCAAATGTTGTGTTCTGCAGACACAATTGTATATCGAAGACTGGATTGGTTTGAAAACTTTGGATGATGCTGGAAAGGTCCATTACATTAGTGTGCCTGGAAATCATCTTGGCATCTCTCAAAGTGATATGAAAAAGTATGTTGCGCCTTATTTGGAGGACCAAGCTTCAACAAGGGTTACCATAGATTCGTCTTCTAAGCAGAGTCGCTCTTGTCTACCTGGACGGGTCTTGGACAACTGATTAGACTCACCGACAAACCATTGCTGCATAAATGAACCAGACTTTAACGTTTTCTGCATGTTAAAAAAAATGTATGGGATATATGTACACTGTGTGCTTTGGTTAAACTTTTGGTTTCGGGGAGTTTGAAGAGCACTGTCAGATGAATTGGACGAAACTGCATGCCTGGAGGGTGTTTATTAGTGGATGTGTCAAGTGGCATTGTAAAGAGCTGTGATTACTGCGTTTGTAATAGTCATTTAATACATCATATTCTATTTGTGTAGACTGAACTTGAAATGAAATCATACTTCGGAGTGATCATATGTTTAAACTGCTGAAAATTAGATTACCAAGCCAATAAATACATCTTCAGTTGAGTTTGTAAATTGTTTCTTTGCCCCTGGTACGTTAATAGTTGCTGGCTTTTAGTAGATATAATACTGGAAGGAATTAGTACAGCTTTTACACTATCAACCTCTGATGAGCAAGGATTGTGATTTTCGTTTTTCGAGTTAATTACGGTCTCCTGATTTTAAGAAATATTTTGATGGGTAAAGAAAAAACGTAAAATTTCGAGAATACATGAAATATGCATAATGAATATTGAGGGTAAATGAAATATGTGAAAAAAATAAGATGCAATTAAATGTATGTATTAAACATTAAATAAAGCTCTAAGAAATGAAACAAACATGAAATCAATATATATATAATTTGAAAATTAGGGAGTTGTTTCAAAAAATAATAAATAATTAGAAGAAATGATAATTAGAATAATAATAATAAATTTATGAAAAAAACTGAAAATTTTCAAAAAATGTACTTTTTGTGAAAAAAAATTTATGAAAAAAATCCCGTAATTAACGAATAACCCTCAAATTTTTTCGAAAAAAATCCTCAAAAAATGAAATTATTTCTTTCGCTACTTTTTTTTAATTTCAAAAAAAATAAATGAAAATTTGCACGATTTCGTGAAATTTCATTAATACTCAGGATTTTATTATTATTAAAAAAATGGGATAGTGTCTCTGACTTTCGACCAACTTATGTGCTTGATCGAGACCGTTTCTCAAGTTCATTAAAACAAAAAAATTGTAGTATTCTTAGTTATCTAATAAAAACAATTTAAATCACTTGAAAATGTTTTGAAATGAGCAAGTTATTGTTATTTTACTAAAGTCGCGTAAATCTGTTTCGCAATGAAAACAGGATAGTGTCCCTGACTTTCGGCAAACTTATGTGCTCGATTGAGACAGATTCTAAAGTTGATTAAAGTACAAAACTTGTAGTACCCCGAGTTATCTAATAAACGCACCTTGAATCACTTGAAAATATTTTGAAATGAGCAAGTTATAGTCATTTTACTAAAGTCGCGCAAATCTGTCTCACAATGAAAATGACATAGTGTGACTTTAGGCCAACTTATATGTTCGATCGGAATCAATTCTCAAGTTGATCAGACACAAAAGTTTTAGTACTCTGAGTTATCTTTAATTGCACCTTGAATCACTTGATAATGTTTTGAAATGAACAAGTTATGGTCATTTTACTAAAACCTCGCATTGATTTGGACGAACAATAATTTTTTTGTGATTTATGAATTTTTTTTTTTAAAGTTTACTCTGTTTTTGTAATTGACCTATCTCTGAAGTTTTCATGAGATTATTTTGTTTTTCTGAAAATTTTTTAGGAGGTTGTGATTTGGGGTTTAATTTTTAAGGGTTTCGATTTTGAGGGAGAGTGAAGAGATTTGCAAAATATTAGAATGTGGGGAGAAAGTTGCAAGAGATTTGAATGTGGGAGAGGGAAGAGATTCGAATGGGGGAGGGAGGAATTGCATTTTGATTTGAATGGGGAGGAGAAAAATGTTGGTTTATTTATTTATTTATATAGGTAGTGTAAGAATGTATGGTGGTATGAGAAAGAAAGTAGGCGGTGTGGAAGAGTAAAATGCTGTAAGAAAACACTTATGGTAGTGTGGAATAGTCGTTGCCTAACTGTTTTGGGGAGAATGAAGAGTAATTTTAAACCTGTGTCGTTTTATTTTCAACACTACCCCTGACCACTTTGCTATAATTACAAGTATGCCATTTTATATTTAATTAAAAATATGAAGGCAAATTTGTTCTCTGAAATGAGGAGGATAATAATTTATTATTTATTTTGTTCAAGGGCCTATATGCCACATCCTTATGTGCAATAAAAACCGTACTCTGTCTTAAACAAAAAGTACGAAAAATGATTTTTAAGGTCTACTTTTTCACAAAAGAGACAATTTAGATATCGTAGTTAATGTAATGGTTAATTTGTGCTTAATTTTATACTTTTATAGTCAACAATAACTATTTCATTAACCCAGGTTAACTAATAAAATTATAGAACATATTTACCCTTATTAAACAAATAGAAAATTTAATTTTAATTTGAAATGAAAAACACACACACAATGACGTGCATGCTACAGGGTTACGTGCGATAAGAAATACCATATGATGTACCTTACCCAAAATTTCTTTAACATTCTATTGAAAAGAGAAATATAACAATTTTTGCAAAATTGTGATTTTGTCGAGTATTGTGAAACTTGGACATACATTAACATTTTTGCGAGTTTTGTAAACTTCTTTAAATATAATAAAAAAAATTATGCACTTTAAATATAATAAAAAAAGGTGTGGATGTATAAGGAACAACCGTCAAATAAATTTGGTGAGATTATGAATTTTAGCATTTTCATTTAACGGTGCACTACAAGATAAACATCTAGAGAGAAAAATCATTATGGGTGTGCATAGCGCGCATAGTGTTTTTATTTCCTATAAAAATGTTGTCTTGAATTTGTCTAGGCAGTCAGGCTTTAAAGCCATTTTTTAATCAGGCTTGAGTTTTTTTACACTTTTACTCATTCTCTTTAAAACACAACCATAAACATTATCTATAGAAGGGTAGAAGTATAAAAAACCTAAAACCTGACAAAAAATGATTGAAGAAAATTTTAACCCAAACAGAATGGGTTGTGACAAGAAACCTCCAAGTTAATCCAAAAAAAATAAAGATTAATGTAAATTATTGTTTCAATAGATAGATGTGATTTATTCATAAGAATAGCTTTAATTGAATTTTGAAACATCCTTTATCCAATTTTACTAAACTAATATTTATTTATTAACTTATCTTAAAACCAAGGATTGTGATTTCCATTTTCGAGGTAATTTCGTTGATTTTAAGAAATATTTCATTGTATACAGAAAAAAAAAACGTACAAATTTCGATTATAATTTTGAAGTTATCAATATAAGTTAAGCATTTTAAAACTCTTACAAATTACATAAAAAGTATTACAAAACTCGTAATGTCATACAAACTACATATTGTATAAGAATCGCTTATATAACTAAATTTTAATATTAAACTAAAATTATAACGGTTAAAATGTAGTGACATTGAGATTGACCTAATGAAAAAAAAATTTGATTTCAAAAGAAATTTTAGTAACTAAAAATCAGTGAAATTTCAACATTTTTTCGAGAAATCACATTCCTTGCTTAAAACATAAATAAATCATGATTGGAAAACTGTCGACTACAATTTCTTAGATCAACTATTTTTATTTTCTAAATTCAAATCTTATTTTATTTTATTTTCTAAATTTATATCTTATTTTATTTTATTTATTTTTATGTTGTATTATGTGCTTTATATTAAATCAGTTTCAGGTTCTTGCATTAAACCTTTTTTAAGTCAACATGCTTACATTAATTATGGTTTCTATTTCTTAAATTTATTTAATTTCAACGTGCACCCGATGTAAATTATACATGTCACAACATGGTATGCTGATTCAATTTCAAACAACATTTACATGTGAATAGTATATCAAAACTAGAGATCAAATTTCGATACATTAACATGATACATATAGGCTATACGTATATTACAATATGGTCATTTAATTTTTTGGGAAGTTGTTGATTGGTGAGAATTTGTATTTGGGATTTAGAAATCTCTTTTATTCTCAAGTTATAAATATAGATATAACATGCCTTACATCACTTTCAATTTACAGATTTGATTCACAAATATGAGTGCCCATATACAATCACATAATTCAGAATCAGGAAATATTTCTGCGAAAATTTTACTTCTTATTTTTAATTTTTGATTTTTTTTAATTTTTTGTAATGTACTTGGTACATTGGCTCATTTAGCTAAGCAGATAGGATTCTGATGTGTAGAACAAAGCTGATCTCCTGAAATATAATTCTTGGCGATGATACAATCTTTTGCTCTCTTCACATCCCAACTGCTTATTGCTTAAAACTATTATGTAAGGAAATGATCAATCATGTGTTGTATGACATCTGCACCCTCTGAGTGCATGAAATGATCTTTGACCTGTAACAAGCGTGATTCGTCAGAATAAGATTTAAGAGTACTACAAAAATTGAACAGTGGTTACTTTGCAGAATGGTATATATGAAATCGAGCACTACTACAATGCCTGGCCCTGCGCCTGGTAGGGCCAGGCACCGTTGATATTGCATCGGGATAAGTGTAACACCCATCTCCAGGCAAGGTCAACGGTGCCTGGCACCTACCAGGCATAACACCAGGCATAGGGCCAGGCATCCTAGAATTTCTGTATGAAATCTGATACAAAAAGTCGTCCTCCTTGAAAGCTGTTTATTTGTTGGAGAAAAATGTAATCATCAATTTCAAGATTGTTCACCAGTTGAATTTATCCATGCATTCCCGTCACAACCTAGTTCATTACTAATAAAATATATTATGTTCATAAGTTATAGTTCTGAACATCCTTCAATAAAAAGGTTCATGGAACAAAGAGGAAAGCACAACCATAACACTAGAGTTCCAAACACAATTTTTCATAAGCACGTGCAAAGATTGAACATATTGAATAACGAAAATTCCAAATGTCGAGGAAGTGGGTGAGGAAAACAGCGAGGGAGGGAGAGAGGGGACCGTCCATCCCCCTAGGGATGCGCGCATGAAAAATGATGGCACACATCCCGAGGGGGATGGACGGTCCCTCTCTCCCTCCCCCTGTTTTCCTCGCCCACTCCCTCGACAGGTAGAAGCGCTCATTGAATAATGAAACTAGAGCACATAGTATTCACCAATTGCTTTTTTTACTTCTTTATTGCTCTTCCTTCATGGCCCTTCCAGAGCATCACGACATTCAAATAAAAATTAAAAAGGATAACCAAGGAGATCACGATTGGTCGTGGGTGTGCAACTGGTATCAAGTGAACCTACGACTTATTAAGACCTGAAATTTATGTGTTTATAGTGACACTGCTATTATAACTGTGGTCTCGGAGGTGAACAGGATTCTATTTGGTCAGTATTTTCATTTCCTAGTTTGTTTGAGATTTAGTTTCAAATTGAATCTAATTAGGAGTCAAATTGTATCTTCTGATATTAAGGGAACATCCTTTTAGATTCTTTTCTTGATTAGGAAAGTCTAGCTTTGAGTTTAGACAAGTATTTTAGTTTACTTGTTTGTTATATTCAGTTTTGCAATTCACAAGTTCAATATGGTGGATTTTGCTTGTACTAACATGGTAAGCAAGCATGTTAATCCTGCATGTATTCATTTGCAGGGTCAGCGATTCATCTGAGCTTCGTTTGGGTTCTTATCTGTAAGTCAATATTGATGTTTTTTTTTATCAGGTCAATCCTATATGGTTCATTTTCTTCCATTTCTCAAACCAAACTGAACTGTCCATTCAATTCTTTTCCCAGCCTGATCTCATGATTGACTTTCTGCCAATGATCCTCAACCATCAATCTAGTTTTCTGAGAAACCTGAACCACTGAACTGCCATATGGCTAACCTTGTACCTTGAGCCAGTTCCTGGTCCAATCAGTTTCTTGCCGCTGGGCATTTGATCTCCCTTGTGTACCTGATTTTTTCGACCAGAATTGACTTGGTATGCTTTCCTCAGTTTGTTATCAGTTTACAGTTTTGGCTTGGTTCTCTTTTGTTCAGTTTCTTGCTTTGATTTTCCCTATTTTATATTTTAGTTTGATGCATCTATTTGTTTCTTTAACCCCAAAGCCTACAGGATTATCTTGGATCTTTATGGTTTCCTTCATTGGATTTTTTTTTGGTTTTGAGTCTGTAATGTGGTATTCGGTTTGCTCTGATCTGATTTCAGTCTACTTGGTTTGTTTGTAGCTTTGATTTTGATTATTGACAGTCGATCTGTCTGGCTTTTGGTTCTTTGTTAGAACTCAGATCTAATTCTTTATCTGTTCACTTAATGATATTTGGGTGTTATGGAGTTTTCTGCTTCGTTATAGATGCTCTTTCGTGATTTTTTATACTCTACTCCCATAGTAGAAAACATACAAGGGACATGGTATATCACATTTTTCAGAGTTCAATGCCACATCATAAAATCTGTTGGTCAACTTCCTTTGGTCCCTAACAACTTTAACATCTCAAGGAATCTTCTTTGTTGTTCTTCTTTTCATATTCTTCATCTTAGGAGAAACAATAAGAAGAATTCATAACATAAGAAACAGGAGGGGTGCTTGGCTGAAAAGGGAAGGGTCAACAGAATAGTTATATGATGTCTTCTTTCTCAAAAGAATCAAGGTGATTAAAGTAAAATCTTTGGACAGAGAAACCCATTGGGTTTCCTGGTCAAGCAAGCCATGAAGTTAGCAATATCCAAATCACGATGAAAAAAGTTATTATTTATGTATGCATCAACTCTGGTTTCCAGAACATATCCATGCATGATATGATGAACTCCGAGTAAAAGACAAACAATTGGACCGTCACCACATAACCGATATGAAGATGATTAACCTAATCCAACATGTCTAATGCATTGGAATGAGATCTTTTGACTGCTAGAGATCAGTTCTTTGGATTTTTGTCCACAAGTCGCTCAGATGTTAAGCTGCTTGTGATAGAAATGGGTCCCCAAACAAAAGGTCCATCATAGAAACAAGGCTATGATTGACTTGAAGAAATAGCAAAACCCAAATGAGAAAAAGTCTTCACAATTGTTGGACTTACTGGATACCAGTCTACTGACTTGATACCCACTTGGCTCATACTTTTCCGGCCCTAATTATCCGAAATTCAGCCTCACAAAATGGGTAGACCAGCAATCTGAGTTGTTAGAATAAATTACATGTTCATCAAACCCATTTTGTTTTCTTTTTTTCATGTGTGATAGGTGCTTTCATCATTACTGTTTTTCTTATACCACTTCTACAAGCCAACACCAAATTATGAGAAGAGCTTGATGAAATTAACTCTGGAAGTGTGATTCTTGGATTCTAAAAGAACGACACCAAGTAACACTGCTGTATGTACCCATTGTTTGAGGATCATGATAGATTTAATATTCTGCTCCCATAATTATAATTTAAAAAAAAAAAAAAAAAAAAAAAAAAGGTAAGAGGTTGGTGACACAAATAATTATGTAATATATATTGTGTGCATGGAATACAGGTATGTGCCTTACCTGAATCACACTATGTGCAGCAAACCTCTGCCTGCTGGTGTGAAAGCTCACATCTACTTTTTCCCATGGTACACGAGAAAGGCCTTTTAACATCTCCTCTGCCAAAAAATGAAGAAAACTTGTGATTTTCTTGATTAAACAGACCAATTCATAGAGCAGAGACCAAATGAAATATACTTTTCCCAAGGCATAAGAAAATACAGCCTTTTTTGTGAATCAAACATTATAAAATATAAATTAACCTTTCACCATTTCGTCCTAAAAAAAATTCACATGGGAAAGCAAATCAAACTAGGGGTGGCCATTTTGTGACAAGAGTATTATGGGTTGGGTTCAGGTTTGACACCTCTACCCATTTCAACACAATCACTTTATCTCATCTTTTTTATATACTTACAAAACAATTTAATCTTGTAAAATCACTTTTACTCAGATACAGTACAATGCATTCACACATATTTTCAATTTAGAATACAAAATAATAGATATAAGTACAATTAATTAACATACTAATATGAATTCAAGTAAGCACTAACATAGTGTGTGATAGTTAAACATATTTATTAGACAGTTGAACAACCATTGCAATGCAAGTTGATACAACACAACCAAGTTGTGAACGGATTGGGTTGGGTTCGGGTTTAGGCAGAATGACAAGTAACCTGATTAGAGAAGACACAAAATGACCCATTGCCACCCCCAGAACATGTGTTGCTAATTTTAAAATATTTCTTTACATTGTAACCTTTTAATGGGACGGGTTTTATTAACAAGGGGCAAGTGAACCTCCCCAAAGCTCCTTTTTCCTCTGATAAACAATTGGAATGATAGAAAAGGAATCTTCATACATAACATCTTATTAACAACGGGTAAGTTAACCTCCCCAAAATTCTTTTCTCCCCTAAATGTGCTTAATTACCAACCTAATATTTATAAACAATGTCGTGGTTCTGTACTTTGTTTGGCCGTTCAACATTACAATCACGTCACAATTGTGAATATTGAATTATTAGTTGGCTTAGTAGAACAAATATTTCAAGGTACTACCAACCAAGAGGTCGAAACGTTTGTAACATACATTGCTACACACAACAAAAACATAACCAAAGACTTCTAGTTCTAGCTACATATAAAGAACAATATTCAGAAGAAGAAAAAAAGTACGTAAATAAATAAGAGGGAAAAGATGGAATTATCAATAACTAATGCTGAAAATACCACCCACTTCATAGCAGATCCAAAAAAAATCATCAAAGGCAAGGATCATCATCAGATAAAAATGAAACAATAAGAATGGAACAGGAATGGTTAATTCTCATTACAGCAGCACTGAAAATTTGAACAAAACTGGAATTTCAAAGGGTGATTTTCAACAAAGATACAGACCTTCTAGAACATGATCAAAGTTTCCATTTTCTTCTGTACTTTGGAGGCACTTCTCATCATCATTCCCCTTGCATCTTTCTTCATATACAATGTGCGGATATTTCTCACTAAGAGAATCTTCCCACTGGTAATTAAAATACTTCAGTTAACTGTCACCAGAGCTTAAAGAAAAAAGTGAGAGAGAGAGAGAGAGACTTGAAAGAGTACCTCTGGTAGTTCATTACGGCGCCTAATTGATGCTGTCCTCCAGCCCACAATATCTTAATTACATGTAAATACAGAAAACAAGAATATATGTTGAAAGATTTATTAAAAGTAACATCTAAAGTTTAGAATGACACTGGTGAAGCGTAAAGGATACGATCATAACCAACGTTTGAATATGTAACACGGCGTTTGAATGCTCTCAAGGCTGACCTACACTCTCAAGAAATGTCAAAATGAATACAAAATCCAGCATATCAATGAGAACAGCATAAAAAAGCATTCAAGAAACTAAGTAGAAAATTGAATAAGAAATGTTTAGTCACATACATGAAATAAAGGTCACCATCATCATCCACCATCCGTCGAAGTAGTGGACGTTCTCCTTCTTCGGCATCAGTAAGGAAAAGATGTCGACCAGTTTTCCTAAATATCCAATGAATAACAAGTGTTGCAGCTTTTTCAAATACGGTCACACCAAAAAGGAAAGGAACCTGCAGGTAAATAACCACGTCCAACGAGAAAATAACCAGAATATCATTCTCTTTTTCTTTGCTGATAAATAATATCATCATAATGTGAAGAAATACTAAACTACAACAATTATCATTAATTATTATTAACATAATAGTAATAATAATAATAATAATAATAATAATAATAATAAAATACATAAATAACTGTCAATCTCTTGAATAAATCTGATAAGATGTAAAAAAAAAAAAGGATAATCCACGAGGATTTTTTTTTAGTTCGTGTTCCCTGGCACCAACAGCCCGAGGAAAGTTTTAGTCTGTCACTCCATAAGTAATCCTTCAGCTTACGCTCAAGTGAAACAAGAGGATTTTCAGGGAGATAACTATGGAGATGTAAAGAGTTTTCATGGTCTTGATTCTGACCTTTCTCCTTCTCTGGGTGAGATTTGAATAGCTCATAAGAAATTGGGATAGCATAGCGTTGTAATCTAAATTAACTCTAAATTGGGATAGCATAGTGATGTAGCCTAATTATGGCCCTTGGTCTTATCTGTCATCCTTGTTCAAAAAAATCTAATGCCTAACAATCAGCAAGTCGTATAGATAGAGAAAATAACTGGTTTAGCAAGACCAGATCAGGAAAACTTTGGTACAAGTAGGTAGTGTTAGAAATAGTAATTAAATAAGGAAAATTAAATAATAATCATTCCTCATAGAATCCAACAATAAAGTGTTTTGAAGCTCCAACATCACCTCTATCTCTTCCTACCTATATAGTCTAAAATCTTCTTTAAAAAACCAGTGGAAAGCCATTTGGACTTTGTTCACTACCAATATTTTTGATGGCATGAAAATTTCCACAACATCGAAACCATTATCAAGCCTTTGATTGTGACACCAAATTTCAGGCTGTCCAATTCCAGCCTCAACTTCAACCATGATGAAGCTGCTAAAGAAATAATAATGTGATTTTGAATCCCACTTTGATCATCCACCAAGATCACATATATATTTTTCCTTGACAAACAATTCATTTCCCTTCTCAACAGAAGTAAAATGTGAACAAACCTAGTGTTGCTACCACCTTCCAAATTCAGTTCTCTTGAAAGTTTCTCAACTTCTATCATTATGGCTGCCATAGATTCAACCACCAGTCCACCACTGATGCATTCTCCTCCCTGCAATCCCATCGATAAGAGTCAACATTGTACTTCAACCACTCACTCATCTTGGATCTAATATGCCTGAGTTTGTACCAAAACCTGGAACTAGCATATCCTTCCCTCATAGTCTAACCATCATTTTTTTTATTTCTCTAGCAACTCCTTATCCTGCAACCGACCACCACGAAACTTGACTCGAACTTTCTTTGTAAAATTCACACACGCCTCCAAGAGAACAGGAGTGTAACCAAACCCCATCTAGTAAGAGGATCCACGACCACAACAATCTACCCTCTCACTATTACACCTATCAAGTTTCGTGAAATTAGAACCACATGATTATTAGAACAAGTAAAATCCACACCATGGAAAGGCAAATCGATCAACCACAATTGAGAAGTCATGCATACTGATGCAAATCACAAGTCACAAAGAGACTGCAAAATTCCTACAAAATGAACTCAACTTTATTCAACCCTCTAAAGTACCAATTTATAGACCAAATAAGACTCCTATATGGTAATTCTTTTTTTCAATTCCTACTTCAAAGAAAAATTGCCTAATTCCTACCCTAAGATAAATAAGGACTCCTAGAATAAACAAACTTCCTAAAATAATATCATTGAACTCTTACTTTCTAAAAGAAAACATCCGTTAATCTCCAGCATCAGGCTGCTCCTCTTAAAAATTCGACTCCCGACAAGTTGAAAACTAATTACATACCACAAAAATCTTGCATATGACAAGCTCGAACACCTCTTGGACACTGTATTGCAACCTTCCTTGCTAACGATCAAATATTTTGAGAACTTCTTTTGCATGAAGAAAATGCCATATATATGTAAAATACTTTATTTTCTCAATTTCATTGCTAGAGGAATGCAACATTCAAAACACAACCAAACCAATCCCAACTGGTCATAAGCCTCTCCCAACCTCCCTCAGTCCACAAGGTATACACATTAACCTTACTTTCAACTGCACTCTTCTTCTAGAGATTTGCATCATAGTTACTTAGTACGAGGAACAAGAGGGTATGTGAAATGGGAACAAATTCGGGGTACGTTGATTTCATGATACAAAAGTTGAAGGGGTAGGCAGAGTCAGAAACTATTTGGGGTTGCAATTCATGTAGGATTTTAATCCGGTGTGGTAT
The DNA here is from genome assembly GCA_003290165.1 of Berberis thunbergii. NCBI lineage: Eukaryota > Viridiplantae > Streptophyta > Magnoliopsida > Ranunculales > Berberidaceae > Berberis > Berberis thunbergii. Next base: position 277,348 of record QNQO01001343.1, on the reverse strand, counting down.
TTATGTACGATGGTTATTTTATATATACCAATAGAAGACATCAATCAGCGTAGTTAGAATACCACCAATCTAGTGGTGCTTCGAGGGCCCTTCGGTAAACCCATTTGGCTCTCCCTTGCCCTCAACACTGGGGCAGTCTCATCAGCCTTTGTAAAAGCAGAGACAGATCCTTGATACCAGGATACTGGAGCCACACACCAGATAACTTGTAAAGTCTGTAGCATCTCGGGCCCCTTACAACGGTAACTACTACTCTTGACAATAGTATTTCTCTTATACATCCCATATTAGTAACATTACTCTCATATTAGGCACTTTCAACTTTCAACTTAACAATGATTATCATGCTCCTGTAGACAGCCTCAATGTTCCTGAGACTATCAATTTTTATTCTTCCCGAGAAGTCGAAAACCATAATCGAGTAAAAGACCAATTTATTTTATTATGTAAACTAAAAACTACTATGTAAAAGACGAACCAACATGCATCGAACATAATTAATAAACTGTTTAGAATATCAAATTGGCCATTTCAAGTGACTGCCAAAAATGTAGTGTCATCATAAAATCAGCAACAATGAACTGTGTGCCAAATTATTACCATAAACCACCTGTGGTAGATAGAAGAAGAAGGATACCTGCTTGTTGCCTCTTGAACCAAGGTGGGGAGTGGCAACAGTAATAAAATTTATTGGTTCAAGACCGCATATTGTACCTCTTGAATCTTCACCAGAGGTATCGTCTAATGTATCTACTATATTATCTTTACTAGGTGGTCTATAGAGTCTTCCAATTGCATATCTTGCCACAAGTCCTCCCATAGAATGTGCAACAAACGAAACTTTCCTTAGTTCCGGTTTTCGCTCAATAACTTCTTTGACCTATAATTTAAACCTTTTTATTAGATAATTACCCATTCATAGACATATCTAAAACTACATGACATTATTGCCAACAGATTCGGCATTCATTCAAAATGATAACATCTCACTTAAATGCAGTCCTAGCCTTACCTCTTCAGCCAATCTTTCACCCATAACATCCACACCATCTAATGTCAGCTTAAAAACATTGCGTTCACTACCTGCATATCATGTCAAGAAACTTGATAAGATGAAAAGCAAGAACAATTATCGTGCTTGTGATCTTTGAGTTGGAGTAGTTGCTCCACTAATCCACTAAATCTCTCTCTCACAAAAATTGGCTTGGCGTCACACAAAATTTCGAGGTTATTTCAATTAAAAAGCGAAAAGTTTGTCATGATTTTTCTTACAATGAACAATAACTTTGTCAGACAGCATTCTAACAAATTGCTCTGCTCCAAACTTCCAATCAGCCGTACTGCAAAATTACACAATTAAACCCTAATCTCATCAAAATCACAATTAGATCAAGCAAAGCCAATGACCGATCGATCGACCGACCTACCTTCCAAGAATTCCATTAACCATAACAACAAGATGATCAGGTGGTGATGAAGCAGAATCCTTACAACTCCACACATCTCGACCTCCATCAACAGATTCAGAACAAACACTGTTGTTGTCCTTGTCATTGTTGTGTAGGTCTTGGTGGTGAGTGCAATCCATGCTTTCTTTCTTTCTTCCTTCCTTCCTTTCTCACTCAGTTATCTCTCTTTCTCTCTCTCCGTCTCTGCATTTGCGATTAAATAACACAAAATAAGAAATCTATACAGATCGATAGATAAATCGTAAAACACTTTCTGAAATCTATCTTGGTTAGCGAACACGAGAAGGCTCGTTGATTGGTTGATTCACACACAAAGCGAGAGAGAGAAAGAGGAGATTTGGAGGGGTTGTATGTATGTGGGTTTGGTTGTTAATTGTTAGATTAAAGAAGAGAAAAGATATGAAATGAAATAAAGAAAGCGTGTCGGTTCTTTTCGGTGATGTAAGATGTTGAGGGGAAGGTCATTTGTAGGCCCGCACAGTAAAGGCCAGCGTCAGGCTAGCCCATTACCATTCATTATTTTAAAGATTGAGCAATTTTCAGCATCTCTAAAATGATGGATGGTATTGGGCTAACCTGGAGCGGGCTTGACTGTGCGAGCTTGGCTCTCTAGATTTTTTGTTAATGAATGGATGATGTTGTGCTCAAATATCATCTGACACCAACTCTTATACCCACCTGCCACCTGTTGGTATGGATTAGGACATTCCCAAAAAGATATGAGTAATTCTAGGTGTCGAGGAAACCAATGAGGAAATGAGCGAGGGGAGGGAGGTGGCGGGGTGGGAACCGTTCACCTCCTTCGGGATGGGTGTCACCTTTTTTGTGTGCGCATCTCGAGGGAGGTGAACGGTTCCCACCCCGCCACCTCACTCCCCTCGCTCATTTCCTCGCTGGTTTCCTCGACACCTAGAATTACTCAAAAGATATTGATATTTGAGAAATTCTAAATGGCGAGGAAACGAGCAAGGAAAACAGCGAGGGGAGGGAGGTGGAGGGGGCGGGACCGTTCACCCTTTTTGGGATATGCGCACAAAAAATGACAGCACACATTTCGAGAGAGAAACTTTTTCGGATTAGTCCTTCTGAATGGCGAGGAAAGGAGCGAGGGGTGGGTATTACCACTCATCTCCTCGAGATTTGTAAAGCTGCACATCTCGAGGGGGATGAATGGTCACACCCACTCCTCACCCGTTTCCTCGTCATTTAGAATTTTCCTTTTCGGATTGTAGATGACTCATATGTACTATGCACAAAACCCCCTTATGTGCATCAATTCCAACTATTAGATTGTTTTACGATTCTCCTCTCTCTCTCTCTCTCTTTCTCCATTAAATTACAAATAAAATCACAATCTCTATTTCCACACGTTAAATTACAAATTAAATTAAAATACACATTACTGATGTTCCTGTCTCTCCACTGAATTATTACAAATTAAATCAAACATCACTTATCTTTCTCTCTCCACTAAATTATTACAAATTAAACCACACCACATTTTTCACTTTTTTTTACCAAAATCTACACAATTCAACACACACCTCGAAAAAAATCAAATGGTTCAAATTTAATAAAACACGCATCTCTAAGTAATTATGCACTCATCTCGAAAAAAAAATATGATTCGGCATGTACCTCAAGAAAATCTAACAGTTCTGCATGCATCTTGAGAAAAAAATAGATGGTTCAACACTATTAAATTAATAGTATTGAACCATCTATTACTTAATTAAATTTGACATGTGTGTACTATTAAATTTGGACCGAGATGTTTGTATTATTAAATTTGAGCCATTAGACTTACATTGATATGTGTGTTCCATAAAATTTGGTCCATTATATTTTTCTCGAGATTAGTGTAATATTAAATTTGGACCGTTAGATTTACTTAGAGATGTATGTTCTATTAAATTTGGACCATTTGATTTTTCTCGAGATATGTGTTGAATTATGTAGATTTTGGTGAAAAAAATAAGTGAAAAATGTGGTTTAATTTGTAATAATTTCGTGGAGAGAAAAGGATAAGTGATGTGTGATTTAATTTGTAATAATTTAGCGGAGAGAGAGATAGATATGTGATGTGTGTCTTAATTTGTAATTTGATGGAGAGAGAGATAATAGTGCACATGAGCCCCCCTCAATCCAAGTTTTTTTTGGGTATGGTCAAGGATTGTGATTCCTTGAATTTTAAATTTTAAATTTTAAATTTTAAATATTTTTTTATTATGTACATTTTAACACGTTATAACCTTAATTTAGTATTAAAATTTTGTTATATAAATGATTTTTATGTAATATGTAATTTATATTATATTATAATTATGTTTTTGTTAAATTAAATATTTTTCCCTAATTTTTTGCAAGTTTTGCATGTTTGATTCTACGACGTCAAAGAACAAGTACCTAAGAGAATAACAAGCATGAGTACAACAAGTGTAGATAGATTCGCCTTTTAGTCATTAGATTTTAAAGTTTCATATTGGAAAATTATAGAAAGAATTGTTTGTAACACTCTACTTCTAATAGGAATTTCCTTTCAAGTGAAGCTAAATAAAGTTGTGTGTATGACATTCAAATAAAATTATAAATGATTAATGAAATTTTGAAACACTAGCAATTATTAGTTCGGAATAAGGACCCAATTTTTGGGTGCATCGAAAGTTTGGATAAATAATCATTTAATTTATTAGTCCTAATTTACAGAAATAACTTTCTTATTCCCTTATCTCCCTTTCAGTTCTCCAAATTGATTTGACCACGCGAGTGGAAGTCTCACATTTGCATAGATCTGAGCGAATTAGAAACTTTAATTTATATAGGTTTGGGCAAATTTGAGACTCCTCTTCGCATTGCCCAATGCGAATGGGTGAAAACAAACTTTTTTTCTAGACAGTTTGAGTGTTTTTCATAAAATGGCCATAACTTTCTCATTTCAAAACATTTTCAAGCAATTCAAAATTTGTTCATTAGATAGCTCAGAGTACATTTTTTGTGTTTTGATGATCTTGAGAATCGGTCTCAATAGAGAGCATAAATTGGCCGAAAGTTATGAACACTACCTCGTTTTCATTGCGAGACAAATTTGCGCGACTTTAGTAAAATGACCATAACTTGCTCATTTCAAAACATTTTCAAGTGATTCAAATTGTGTATATTAGATAAATCAGAGTACTATATTTAATGTGTTTGATGAGCTTGAGAATCGCTCTCAATCAAGCGTATATGTTGGCCAAAACTCAAAGACACTACCCGTTTTCTTTGCGAGACATATTTGCATAACTTTAGTAAAATGACTTTAACTTGCTCATTTCCTAACATTTTCAATTTATTTAAATTGTGTTTATTAGGTAACTTAAAGTACTACAATTGTTATGTTTTGATGATATTGAGAATCGGTCTCAATTGACTGCATCAATTGGCCGAAATCAGGGACGGTACCTATTTTTTTTTTTACAGTTTTGAGTGAGTTTAGTAAAATGATCATAAGTTGTTCAATTCACAGCACTTTTAATTCATTAAATTGTGTTGATTTGATGACTAAGAGTAGTACAATTTTTATGTTTTGATGAGCTCGAGAATCGGTTTTAATTCATTAAAAGTCAGGGATAATACCATATTTTCAGAGAGAAAGAGGGTGAGAAAGGTGGCGGGGTGGTGATGGTGATGGTGCTTGATAGAGAAAGGTGGCGGTGGTGGGAGGGAGAGAAATGTCGATGAAGGGGTGGTGGTGATGATGGCAGGGTGATGGTGGTGTCTGATGGAGAGAGAGAAAAGGAGAAGAAGAAGATGAAGAGAGGCAGGTGAGAAAAAAATTTAAATTTTGAGCTTTTTTATTGGTGGTGTGGGAAAGAAGTGGTGGTGTTGATATTCACCTAATTATTACACATAATACCACCTAATTTATATTTGTTATTCACTTTGACAATCTATTTTATATGAATTACTTAAATTTTGTATTTTTCAGGATTCAAAGCGTTAACGGATTAATGTGGAGTTCGAGGTGATAATAAGCAATTTGGTATTGACGAGCGGAGACGGGGGTGCAGTTAACCCAACACAATTACCCTAATTTTCTATAAAATCCAATAACCATAATCTCTATAGGGTATCTTCTCTCTTCTTCCAAGTTCCTTCTCCCCTCCTCTCTTTTCTAGCCACCACACCAATCCACCCTGCCGAAAATCGTCGCTCGATAGGAGAGCTGGCAGTGCGATAATCCCGCCATCACCACTTCACCTCGCCACCGACCAACAACCACAGCCGCCACCACCATCAGACACCACCTCCTCTCCCTATTCCATCACGCCACACAGCCACCTTCCCTGTCCAGCAACCTCGCCACCAGAGCCACAACCACTGCCACTAACCACCGTGAACAGGGGCGTGACAACCCTGTTTCACGTTAAAAACTTCACCTCGCCACCGAGCTTCGCCATCACCACCATCAGTCTTCATCTCGACGTCTCTCTCTCACAACCACCACCATCACCCGAGCACCACCACCACCACCGCGCGCACAGAACAGAGGAGCGCCTCCCTATTTCACATCGACTGCTCCTCTCACTTTTGTCGTTTCGTTCTCTCGTGTCTCTCTCACCATCTCTCTCTTGCAGGGGAGTTTCACTGGAGAAGGAGCGAAGACGAAGCAGCAGCGACAGAGCAAAATGCGTCACGCTGGAAACGAAGACCAAAGCCGCTCGATTTTGGCGGGAACCAACTGATTTTTTAATCAGTTTTGGTTATTCGCACCCCAGTGATTGCTCTGAGCTACCACAGTCCATCAACAATTTTTCTTGGGATTCATGTTCATGCAGAGATGAATTCCGCCTCCATTGATGATGTCACCATGACCACCGCTACCATGGAGGGATAAACCCTTTGCCAAGGCTAAGATGAAACCAATTGGGTTTCAAGAGTTTGTTATAGTTTTACTTTTTATTTTATTATGTGCTTAATTGCAAAATATATTTAATTTCTAAATACTAGTAAATTACTTTCACTGATTATATCGGATTTGATCTAGACTAGTCGGTAGTTAGAGTTTTCTTTACTAATATTTAAGGCATTAGTTTTAATTGGTTAAGTTAGACTTGTTAGTGAGTGTGCCGTAATAAGACACTCAATGCTAGGAGTCTATAATTTATGCTGAAGTTAATTGTAACATTGGATTTTAAAACTAAATTGTTCTAAACGATCACATCATTGATGCAAACAAGGGATTCTCATCCCTAAAGCTTCTCGCTTTAAAAAATAATAAGTTAGATTAAAATAACTTGAAAAACTAAATTGGTGGATTCAATGCATTGGTTTCCCTTCTCATATTCTTAAAAAAATATATTTTGCTTTTTAATTTGATTTTTAGTTTAGATATTTTGATTGTTGTAACCCCCATTTAAATTAGTTTAAGTCAACTCTGAAATTTAATTGCAACCACAGTCATTGTGAGATCGACCTGTACTTGCCCTTGTCTACCAATTAGACACTGTGCACTTGCAGTTATTAAGACTAGGTTAAATTAACCTATTTATTTAGGTTAGTTAAACCCGCATCAGGTGTGGGAGAGAAAAAATTGATATAGTGGTGTGGGATAGTACTTTAGGTGGTGTGAAATAGTCATTGCCTTAAACTTATCCATTTATATTCCTATTCATGCAAAATAGCCCAACATCATTGTGCAAAAATGGATAAAAATGGGAAGACGAATTTTAGAATTCGCATGTGGTTTGAACTTAAAACCCCACAAACTCCCTTCTTCGATCCCCTCTTTATTATCTTTTTCCCATGCGTGAGAACCCTCGAAACCCAGAGCTTTGCAGCCCTATAAACCCCAATTTCACTCAAAATTTGCCCATTTTCTTATCCCTATAAAAATAAGAAGTTTTGATGATTAAAATACAAAATTAAGGGGTTTATTCATAAAGAAAGACATGGCAATGGAAGAGAAAGATGTTGCACTCAAAGAGGAAGACATAGTTATCGAATAAGAAGACACTGCAATCGAACATGAAGAAGTACCTCCTCCACCACAAGAATTTGAGCGAGTATACCTGTCCCACCGATAGAAGCTGAAACCGGCGCACATATCACATAAGAGAGTCTTGACCAAAAAAATATTTTATTCATTTTAAATTTATATTAATTAACATGATATTATAACAAGCATGATATTATTAGTAATTTCATTTAACCTTGATACATTTATAAATTTTATTAAAATTTTCATTGTGGAACTGTTTTAGTTTCTAAGTAGCAAAAATAGATGATTACAGGGATTTCAGAGGTTTAAACAAATAAGTTTATTTATCCCTGTTGGTCATTTTCTTGATAACATGGTTCATTGGCATGATAGAGGTATTGACATTGCATTGACTGAGAGGTGGTGGCGTAGTACCCATAATATTCATTTTTCAAAGTTGGGATTCCGATTAGGAAATCAGTGCCCATTCCATTTGATGTGAGTGTAGAATTGGATAAAAAAAAGTGTGTAAAATTTTACTTCATGGAGTGACTAATGATGAAATCAATGGGTAAAACATTGTTTATGTGTACTTTAGGAGAATATTTTATAGACTCGATCGAGGGAAGGGATGTCACCGGACTTCTTAATGTATAATTATGGGGACATACTGTCGCATTTCTATGTTTTATATCTTGGTGATTATCTTTTAACAACAACTGTAACTTCATTCGATTGGGATGGATGACACCATTTCTGCCGTTAGATAAATTGGAGAAATTTCGTCGGATTGATTGGACTAGTGGGATCATGGCTCACTTCTATAAAGAACTTGATGATGCATCAAGTTTGAAGTCCAACATTTTTTGATGCACGATAGTGTTTTAGGTATCACATGTTTTATTTTAGTAATACGGTTTCATTCTTTTTTGTGTACATTGTTAATAGTACGAGTACATGTGTATGTGCAATCTGGTTTTGAAACCCATGATCACCATGTCGTGCCTATAATGCAATGTAACATTGAGGATAATCAAGCACATCGTATCATGAAGTTGGGGCAATGTGCACAACTCTAGGTAGCCTTAAAAGATGAAGACAGTTGATACAATTGTTTGGCGACCATGGGCGACTATATTGGAGATGATATTGAGTAATGTGAAACATCCCATGTACGAGAATGTCAAGACCCCATTTAATCAGCCTTCTTCTGTAGTGATGTTTTTCTCATCGGGAGTACGAGCATGTTATTTGGGGAAAAGGTGTTGGATGCAGATCATAGGTACACAAGTTGTGTCAGAACCTCCACTGCATCCCATGTTATCAAAGAAAAAAGCCAAAATGCCATTGAAGAGATTGAACATTATCAAGCGAATGGGTGGCCAAGCAGTATTGGTTTTCAACATGAGGAGCTTAACTATCAGGTTTGTGGGACAAGTATGTTTTTATTTTTAGTCATCATTTGTACCCTTGAACTTTTAATATATTCCATTTTGTACACAGACTAAATTTTATATTTTTCAGTGGCACCATCGTCTAGGAAGGTGAATCAGACATACAGGAGAGCTAGCATAGATTATATACAGCTATCGCGATTTGAGACGATGTTATGATTGCAACACATGCAAACTTGACATTTGAGCCACACGAGAATGAGGTAGTTCCTCCTCTTCAGTTTAGTAATATGGACGACCAATGGACTTTTCGAATGGTAAGTTCGCAGGGAGTCAATATCAATTGCTTCTATACCTGAGACCACCCACAGTAATAGACCCAAAGATCGATATAGATTTGGTAAGATATTTAAATATTTATTTTGTTTTAATATTTAATGATTTTGTTACTAAAATGTCAATTACTATTTCATGCAATCTACTTTGCGTGCGCTATATGAATTCGCTTTGGGTCAACCATTGCACGAGGCATTCATTCCACACTTCTCAAGATTACTATCAATGGTTGTTTGGAAAGAGGCAGACATTGCGACTCAAGCACAAGTGCTAGAGGAAGAGATTGAAAGTTTCACGAGGGAGTTGAACACCACAAGGGCTTTTGAGTCTAGGGATGGCAACGAGGCGGATTTAAGCAAATCCATCCCCCCCCCCCCCCCCCCCACCGCTGGAGATTGCGGATCCCCCAATCCGCCCCGAATATCCGTTTAGACTTCTTTTTTTAATACCATCCCCACCCCGGACAAATTGGTGGATATCCGCCCCGCTTCAAAGATCTGTTTAACAAAAAACCCCAAAAACTTTATCTTATTCCCAAAAAGATCTGTTTGAATATCCGCAGAGCAGATATGGTTAAATCCGTATCTACCTCGAATTTGTGACGGATTTACTTTGAATCCCCGAATCCGCCGCGAAATCCATTAAGGTAAATCCAAATTCGCCCCAAACAGTTTTGGTGAAACGAATATCTGTGAAAATTCACCCCACTGCCATCCCTATTTGAGTCTCCAATACCTAAGAATAGTAGTAGGAGGCATAGGAGAAGTTAGCTTTTTTTTTTTTAATTTCTATGTGACATTAACTTTAGTTGACTTTTAACATTTTATTTCGATTATTAGACATTATTTTAAACGTTACTTTACTTATGTCATTTTTTATTTACTATAATTGTTTTAGAATTTCTTTGTTTTATAATGATTGATTAAGCAAGTAGTGGTTCGAGATTCTTCAATTGTTTTGAACCCAAGATAACATATGCCACCTAACTTTTTTTGAAATAAAAAAACAAAAAAGTACAAGACGATGGTGATAGTAAGACAAGATATTTAACGACATTATATAATTTAATAGAGTAATCGTTTACAGATGTAAAATCACTCAAATAAATGTGATATTTAACTAGCTCATGCGATTTTGAACATGGAAAAGATGAAAACCCTTTTCACCTCGAAAATTCTATGTAACATGGCTAAATTTTTAGTATACTCTGCTGACTGCTCGAAGTGTATACTTCATCCAATCTCCTTCTGAGCTGGTCAATAAATCTGAAACATTCAACCAATAGATCAATAAATTTGAATTAAATTCACCTTTGACTTTGTATAAGCAATTAAGCATCCTTTTAAACCTACAAGCATTGAGAGAAAATTGCAAAGAAAATTATGATCAACAATGTTGTTACCAAAGATATGAACAGAGAGCATGTGCAAACTACCACTACTAAAGGAGAGTGTTATTGTGCATGATTTGTTCCAGATTTTCTGCAACCAAAGACAGCAATGTGAAATTTTTACAAGGCGGGTTTGGTTTGTGGCAAATCTACTGCAAAGGCAAATAATTTTTTAAGGAAATTTGCCCATACTTTTTCTATCCAACACCACCATCTTAATCATATTACAATCACCATCACCATGATAATCATCGCCATCTCCACCATCACAACTCCCACCACCACAACCAACACCATGGCTAGCAACACCACCACTATCAACATCATCATCACCAGGACAACCACCATCAAAACTAGCAGCAACCACCATCAACGTCATTATCACCAACACTGGACAACAACCACCACTGCCCACCACCACTACTGCCATCACCATTACCACGACAAGTACTACCACCACCACTACTGCCATAAGGGCCAGAAGAACTATCACCATCACAAATTGTTTTCAGCACTAGGTGGACTCAATTTGTAGAAATTCTAAACTAAAATGAAAGATTTTAGAAAATTGATTTTCAATCAAAATTTGCTAGCACACGAAGTTACAATTTTTGGAAATTATTTGCATTTTGCAGTAGATTTTCCGGGATCCAAGCAAGGCTTAAGAATAATTTTTGTGTACTCCAAGTCCAAAATCCCTTTTTGTCGCTCCCATTTATTGTAGGTTTTACCATCTCTTATTTTTTATTTTTTTAATGAAAACATGCATTTATTATCTAATGCCACGAAAAACAGCATAACTAATTAATAAATAATTGTGTTTGCCAACTGAATAAATTGCTACTAAGTTTTCTCTAGGGAACATGTTAATTTATTTTTGCCCCATGAAGCACACACAAGGATTTTTACTTATTCATATTAATAGAAAGAAAAAGGTAATACCATGAGTTTTTTTAGTGGACAAGGGCATGACAAGAACTACAGATAAGATTTTACACAACAATAACTAGATGCTATTATTTTCTTTTAAGTCTTAGATGCAAAACTTTTAAGGGTGGGACTCAATTTTCAAAGAAAATTGATTGTGTGATCTCGACTACTAAGGTTAGATCTATTTGTGTCAAAAACAGTAACTAAGGAACAATGATTAGGAACTCGGTTGCTGCAAACCCTTCTCATCAATAAGCCTATACTTGTCTCAGGAAGACATACTTATCCAAAATAGGCTAGTAGCACAAGAGATAACACAATTATTGAGCATGTGCAATGTATCCAAAATGTTTCTTCAAGCTGTCACACAAGTGTTAGCTATGTTCTCAAAGTACATCATTCCATGCTTGATGCCTTGGAACGTTCAAAGAATGCCAATTTTATTGGGTGAATCATGGGAAGGAATTTAATTTACAATGGAATTATAAAGACAATTTTGAAAATACTGATCCTAGATTCAAATGGATCTGAGGTAGGGTGGTTCATGCAATGTTTAGGAGAATTTGGCAAGAATGTAATAAGAGGGCATTTGAGGGAAGAAAATATCCTCTGGTCAGCTGGATATTTCATGAGTGAATGTAGTTTGGGTGGGTACTTTTGTTAAATTCCCAAGGGGTCTTATGAATTCTCTTGTATCTGGGATCAGTGAGTCCCCTCTCACTGTTTTATTTCTTTTGATTATAATTAAGTTTGCTCCCTGTTTTACTAACAAAATAACAACAAATAAATAAACAAAAATACAAGTGAACATTATATACTCCGGTATATTATATCAATAAAAGATAACTTCAATGATAGAGGACTAAGCAATGTTTTCTAGCTCAAACCCAATCATGCCAGGGGATCCTAGTAACTAAAGGAGCCAGGCAAACACAAGGGAGGGCTTGTCAGGATGTGGTATTTACGTCATGAGAACCCTACATTGTTTTTTTTTTTTTTTGATAAATAAAACCAAAGGCCGTGTATTAACTCATGAAAATAACGCAAGTTCAAGTGAGAAGCTTGCAAAGGAGGATACATGTACCATCTTAGAGCTCAAACACTTTGGCCAATCACACATCACAATATGGAAGGTAACAGCCTTCACCGTGCCCCAAATTCCACCCATTAGGGGGTCAGGCTCTAGTCCCCACCATGTATCATGTATTTTTTTTCCCCTCACTGTAAGGCCCTCCTCGACTGGAGGTTTAAAAAAAAAGTGTTATGGTGTTGGACTGGTTGGGTGGTTTCAGTTACAGGTGGGAAGGTTGAGGGAGGGGCAGATGGTGGTGTTGGTGGTTTCAGTGTGGGGCGCGTCAGGTGGGTTTAGTTGGAGGTGGGGAGGTTTTGGGTGGGAAGATGGAGGTGTAGGTTGTTTCAGTTGGAGGTGGTCAGTTGAGGGAGATTTCCGCAAGTACGTAATATAAATTTTATCTTACATGTTGGACAACTGATTTCGCCTCAAGATACCTAATAGCAGTTGATTAAGATATGAATCTTTCAATTTCATGGATCTAGTCAATCATCAAAATTAACATTTTCGAAACAGCTCGTGCTCTCACAGTTAACGGGACGGAGACCTGAAGTCCTAGGGTGAGACTCAATTATAAATCTTTATAGGGGGCATTTGTCAAATACCTACTTATTACAGAAGAAAAGAGCAATTAACCCTAAAAAGTGTCTTAACAAGTATTATACCATGCTTTACTTTTTTAATCAACTCCCTACAAACTCAAAACTCTTTGCATAATATACATTATACATACATTGTATTTGATCAAACACAAACTATTAGTTTCTGTAACAATTGGAACATAGAGACCCATAAGGAAATTTCTGGTGAGGATTATAACCTCCCTATATAGATTGCCCCACCTCCAACACTTTGGAAAGTTTATAATGACAACAAGTACGACATTACAACCAACATTTTAATAGACAAACAACTTGTAATGCTTCAACTCAAGAACAATTTTTCGTGGGGCTCCCAATTTCAGAACGCCTTGATATTTGGTGGCAATATGATAACCTCGCTAAAAAAATTCTGAAGTTTCGAATGTTATGAGTAAAAATGGAGACTGAGTAGGGAATTTTTGGGTAAAGGTTTTTGGACATATATAATCTAAAATACCAAGATTCATTAGCCATGCATTTTTTTTTTCTCAAAAAAAAGGAGGAATCAAATTTTAGATGAATCTTCATGTCTCAGCTGATGACTATTTCATGAAAAACCTTCTGGTGACGACTTCAGAACATGGAAGTCTACAGTTTTCAGCTAAATTATGGATATAGATATTCAATATGAAATACTCGATTAAATTAATTATGAAACCAACCTCCTTTTGAAGTAAACTATCATGAAAGCTCAGAGATCACCCGCTCACACTTATCTTCCAGGATCTTTACAGCTTCAGTAAATAGCACCTCTGGAGGCAATGCTCCAGTAGATTCAATGGTAACTACAGAGGCAATTTTACATTGGGTCAGAATTGCATCTCCCTGAAAATAGAATTTCTATATTTATACTCTTTAAAGATCAAAGAAAGACAAATATTTCTGCATACATATAGAATAGTCACAATATCTCCCGAAATCAGTAAAAACAGAGAGTGATTTCTCAGTTAATTACTAACTACAAATGTTACTGCATACAATAGTTCATGGATTACATGATTTACATCTAACAACTTTCAATGCCAAAGTCAAGCTTATCTCTCTAACAAGTAACAACAATACGCATCTGGTATAATTCCTAATATAAACTATTTTCTATTTCCTACAAAAAGTGACGAGAACCCAAGATACTATTTGCTTTTTAGGGTGAGTTTGGTTTTAAGCAAAATTTTCCATGGGAAAACTATGAAAATGAGAAGAGATTGGAAAGCGAGTGGGAAAAAGTTCTCCACCTTGAGGTTGAAGATAACCATGTGTTTGGTTTTTTTTTGGCTCCACCTCAAGTAAACATCTTTCAAAATTTTGTAAAATACCAAAAGGATAGACATCATAAAGTTCATCTTCTTCATCCTCGCATCTTTCTTCCTCTCTCTTCTTACTTTTGACAAATTTTCTTGAGAATAGTTTCCTTTGAACCAATCACATAGATTTAATTCTGTTGGTTTCTAAATGAATCATATACTTCTGGTGTGAAATTTCAAAACTTTGTAAGCAAATCTAACTAATGAGATTTATAATATCTCACATTGATTGGCCAGTAAACTTCTCTTCCTCTTGATTTGGCTGCACAACCACTTTAACGATTCAAATCAAGGTTATTGAATAAACCTCCTCTTGATACATGTAGCACCCACTACCAAGTAAATCATTTACTCATTGGCATAAACAAGAGGCTTACATTATGAGAAAACTATAGCTAATGATTTCAGAAGCTAATAACAAACACACTGATTTAGGCGTAGTTAGTTTCTAGAAGGTATTGAAGGTTTTGATCAATTGTTGGGGGTAGCTAGCCCCATGAATAAGATGGCGGATCCGCATCAGGAGTGCATGGCCATCTATCAATAGATGGACCCCTAAGAGAATCATTGACTCGCCATACTGGTGAACCACGATTATTATGCAAAATCAAAGGCTTTGGACTTGGTGAGTTTGTCTTTCATTAATTATATGTTTAATGATTTGGTTTTAAGGAGAAACGATGTGCAATTGGATAATTGTGATTCTTGTGTCCTCATCCTTCTTGGTTAATATAAATGGAGCATCTTGAGATTTTTATAAAGATTCACGCACATTTGGATTCAAACATGCACATTTCCAAACCATAGTTACTTGGTACATGGTACAGGATATGAGAGGGCACGTGGAACGGTAACAAATACGGGGTATGTTGTTTTCTATGGTACGGGAATTCGAAGGGGTAGGTATAGTCGTATGGTATTTTGAGTTAGTATTCGTGTATCATTTTAGTTCGGTGTGATATTTATTTTACAGACAAACCTCTGTGATACTCTATATTAGGAATAACCTCCATAAAAAAATATTTGCAGTCCCAATTTGGCCAGCTATAAATAGAAACCTCCTCATTGTAAGAAGTTATAAGTTTTTAGGTCCCTTCTTGAAAACTTGCCGGTCGATAAGACTAAAAATATTTATCTATTTTCACAACAAAATTTTAGATAGAAATGAAATATTACTCCTGGACAATGATTTATAGAATTTACTTAATGAAAAAAACATTAAATAGAGCAATGCAAAATGGTAAACTTTCAAGATGCGAATCTTTACGTATCTTTCTAACCACACGTACTACACGTATTACTAGTTATTCAAGACTAGGTGTCTCTCTTTTCCCAATGCTTAAGGACAATTCGCATTTAAAACGTGTATTACATATCCTAAATACGATAATACCCCACCCCATCCATCTAGAACTTTTTATTCAACCCCTTGGTTGTTAGATACAAGATATCCCCTCTTTGCATTTACTATAATTCTTTCTTTACAACCCCTTGGTTGTATTCATCATGGTTCTAAATATCACTAGATGGTAGGCGGGCAGCGAGCAGGGAACTAACACCCAGAGACCTAGTCGGGACCTAGGCGATTTTTGTTGTTTTATAATTTATAAAAGTTAAGGATAATGGCATATAAATTAATTCCAATTCAATGCCAAGATAAATTACTTCCAATTGCATGTAGCAGCAATTTCCCCAAATTTATAAAGATTGAGAGGAAAATGAGTCGAGTGACCTTTATGAGAACAAGAATTGGGCTAGATGAGGTCTATAATAAAAGTGATGAATTGTGAATAAATTCCAGATACACCCCATCTCATTTATTACAATTATTGTACTTTTTTGACAAAAAAACATAGTTATTGCAAAATACACTTTTATCCTTTTAGAAATGGTAAGTAAAACCCAACTGAAGAACATATTTGGATCTGTGTTCTCCAGCGGTCTGATTTGAAGTGGAGCCTAGAGGAGGTGGTGGAACTCATCCTCTCTAGTGAATCTCATCTTCTTTGGTGGTGCTCGTCTCTCCAATGATGGTGGGTGGCGATGAGTGGTGGTCCGATTTAAGGTGGACATGGAGGTGGAGTCGATAAGAAGAGGTGGAGTTAATAGGAAGAGGTTGAGTCGAGAGGAGGTGGCAAATCTCTGGCTGGTGATGGTGGATCTCTTCTTCTCCGACGAAAATTGGTGGCAATGGTGATTGGGTTTCATTGGTTGCAATCTTTTCTTTTTCTTCCTCACCTCTGTATGCAAAAAACCAGCCCAGACCGCCTAGGCCCCTGGCCAACTTTTGGCTCCGACTACTCCTTAATTCGGGTGGTTCCCAGACGCCTATGCCGATTTTTAGAACATTGGTATCCATACAAGATTCATAAAGGATAAATAAGTCAATATTTTTTGTAACTATACCTCATCAAGTAATACATGATTACAATGGAGGTTTTATTGTATATATGTGTATTTGTATAATATAAAAATGAGATAATATATGAAAATGTGGATGGTCAACAGTTGTAAATATAATATGCAATTATGGAGTCAAATTACCAAATAGTTACTTGGAAGTCTAAAGGAGAATAACTTAATTTTAATAGTGATACTGTTAGTTGGAAGCTTATAGGTGTTTTGAAAACCTGCGCATTATTAAATTAAATTGAAGACCCAATAACTTCCACCTTTACTTGATACCCAATATCTTCCACATCCATTGTCCTCTCTCTTCGTTGCTCTTTTTCCATGACTCTTCCATCACTATCTCTTTCCATCACGTTCTCTCCGTCATTTTTTTCCTGCTTTCTCCATTGCTCCCCGCCACTCCATAATTTTTTAGGTGGCTCTCATTGATGCTCAGAATGATAGACGAAGGCAGCGACGTCCACCCAAGTATTCTTCTCCTCAACGAATTTGGTTTGTTAAACTTATTGTTCCAATTCGCTCGGTTGATTAAATTTCATCAATCAAACTCGCTAATGGATTGTTAATCGGTACATAATACCCTATTCAAAATTTGGAGGGGGTGAGTGAATCCGGTACTCCAAATTTGTGCATGTAAAGGACATGGGATTCTTTATTATTTTTTAACAAAGTGTCCTTGATAGATCCTAGTAACTAAACTGCCACTGCCAATACTTTAAAACATTCATTGGATGCAAATTTCACTCTTTGATTTTATATATTTATATTCAGATTTTTCAATGGGATATGCCTGCATTCAACAAAAACTTTATAAGGGATAGAGCCCCAGGTTCGTCAGGACTTCATATCATAAATAATCAAGATGATAAAAATTTGAACCCAAATGGTCTGTGTCCACCATGGATTACTAGAGAAGTTGGATACTTGCGTAGTCTACCTGACAGCACAAAAAATCTACAAGGCCCACTTACACATTAATCCACATATGCTATCAGCAAATGGCATAGTAAATTGTGTGTCAGTGTAAGTTGATATGCAAATTAAGTCATTCTTGAGATATTTTGTCGAGTAATTGGCCCATCAATCATGTGTTACTTACAGATGAAGTGATCTTTAACACGTCTTAGAGCCACACGTTTGTCCCAGTCTTCCCCTCGAATACATTCCCTGCAAAGTGTGCAATTTCTCGGTCTGGCTACAGTAGCCTTCTTTTTACCTGCTTAACAGGAATAAACATTCAAAGAGAGATGAAATCAAAACTGAATGACATGGTCTTGTACTGGTCAGGATTTCCCAAAGCCTCCATTTAGAAAAACATATCGCAGTAACCAAAAAAAATTTTAATATTAGATACGAGGTGGACATAAGACACCATGAAAAAAATTGAAACAGAAACAGTTGTGGACATAAGAAACAGTTTCTCACTCCAAGAGGAGATCACATACCATTCCCAATATCTTCAATGTCAAATACCTTAACGGGGCATTTATCAACCAGCTCCTGTGCCTGCTCATTTTCAATTTCTTGCAATAACACCACCTATTTAAAATAAATAGATAAACAGAACTTGCATTTCAGCTCTCTCAAATGGGATAATGCTAAAAGGATTGCTTATTACAAATTTGAGAGCAGGTAACAGCAACTCGTGTGTGATTTTATTTAATGTATTCTTCCTTTGACCAGTTAAGGTAGAAAATGAGAGAATAACATAAGACATATTAAAATCTTTATCACCTCAGGAAGCATTCTATACCAAGCTGTAGCAACCGGAGACCACTTAGCATGAGTTTTACCATGGCCCTTTACAGCATGAGCCTCAAGTTCAATTTCCTGCAAACAAAGATAAATAATAATAGAATACAACGCTTTACAAAGAAGTGGTCATAATGATAAATCAGTTGATGCCTTGTTAACAGATGCTAAAATGCATCTATAGTTATGGGGTAGCACATGGGGTGTATTCAAAGACAATCTTTTTCTTGTATGTTTAGTTGGGAGAGCATTGTTCTCAGTAGCACCTCCTAATGTATTCTCTTTGGTAGGTTAGTTTTTTTTCTAATCCCCATTTTTATTCATAATACACTACTTTTGATTTACTAATAAAGAAAAATATATAGTAATAGTAAACTTTCTTCAGTTTGATTAGAATAAAGTTATTTACATGCTTTACATTTTTATTACAGCTGCGTGTTTACCATTATCAAACCATACACAAATAGAACAAGGAGAACAAACAGAAGGGAGGGAATAGCGGCGAGGCGAACCAGGAGGGTTCATGTGCATCAGAATGAAGATGGACGGAAAAGGATCCGTCGAAAAGGGAGAAGACACAGATTTGGTATTAACAAAAGTTAAATTTCAGTAGTGTCATCAACCTAATCATCTTACATTTCCAACTGATCTAGCTTTTTACAATAGAGTACTTCAAATGTCTATCTTTATGCCCGGCGAAGTATAGAGATCATTCCAAATTGAGAGATAAAATCATATGAATCATTTGTTGGTCATAACAAAATAAACTGAAAATTAGAGATGAGATTACCTGGCCAGGGCCGAGCCTCGCAAGAATAATATCTGGGTGCACAGGAGCAATCGGATTGTTAACGAATTGCGGCAAGGAGTTCTGGCTGCAACTAAATGATGTATAGGTTTTTCGTACAGAACTTGGGTCTGATTTAGTAGAAGTGTGGTCCCCTGTTTCCAATTCAAACCCACTCCCTTTTGGTAGCCATTCTAATTCATCTGATTTCACTGTAAAAGGGATAGCACACCATAAGTAGTAAAGTGACATGAAGGGGAGGAGGGAAGAAGAAAGCAAGTAGTGAAAAAATAAATTTTATAGAACAAAATAAGCTCCAATCAATGTAGTTGTTCATAATAGTACCTGAAATACGGGGCTCGCCTCTTTCGCATTTAGAATGCAACTTGAAAACAATTGTGTTCTTTTCGTTTGGGGCATCATTTTCTACCAAGAGAATATTTGTTGGTTTAGTGCATATAAATTGGTTTAGTGCATATAAAGAAGGTGAGAAATAAAAACATGACAATATCGACATAGTTTGTGAGTGATCCATTTGAAACAAACCTGACACATACTCAAACAGCCTGGGATCAGCTTTGATTGGAACGAGGCCCAATCTGTGGGAAAGAACTTCGTCTTGAACCAATGATGTATTGTTAGCAATTAGAACCTTTTCAATTGCCATTGTGGGGACCTGCAAAAGAGAAGTGGCTAAAAAATTAGAAAAGAGGTTGTTAATCCAACAACACAAAAACGAAACTGACAAGTGAAAAACATGCAATAGGTGGCCTAGGTGCCTAACTTGCCTAGGCGTCGTCTAACATCTTGGGCAACCTTTTAGTAGGAATTTTTCTAAGCTCTATATATACATCACTTCACAAGTTAATTTCACAAAAACTAGTAATAACATGAACTTCAGAGCGTCAATAGTTATAGTCCAATAACAAATATCCAATAAATAAATAAAAAGTCAAAAGGCAACAACACTATCCAATATTATAAGCAACTGCTTGGTGCTTGCAGAAACCGAGTAATGGAGGCCTAAGCTGGATGAGTGGCTTTCTCTGCCATCTGAGTTGATCAAGCGTTGCAACTTGAGCTTGACATTTCATAAGAAGAAATGAACACGGCCCTTTCTTCCCTTGCTGTCAATGTGGCTGCCAATCTTGATGGTTCCAAATTGATTTTGTTTTCCCCAAAGTTCTAGTAAGAGCTCTACTTAGAGATTAGATAACCGATTAGAACAACCAAGTTTCCTCTTCCAAAAGCAATCAGATTTGGGCACATATTTTTCTTCTTCTCTTGGTTTGGTTAACAAAATTAGCTCACTGTGAAACTTCAACACTCATAAAAATCCGTACTTTACCAAATTACAAACAAAACTCTACTAAAATCATTTTATCTGAATTGGAAAAAGAAAAATTAATCCTTTTTTCAAGTTGAAGAACAAACCTCTGCGATGAGAATCCTCCTGAATGCATTGGCTAAAGATGGATCAATACCAATCATATCAAACTCCATTACATCTTCAGTGAGCTTAATTACTTCAACTTTGAAATTCTTCACAAATTGGTCCAAACGTACACCATTATCCACACCCATCGAAGCGTATGCGCCTGAGTATTGTACGCTTTCAGTCTACAAGCACAACGCTATAGTGAAATTTCATAAACGAACTATACCAAATTCAAATACAACAACAACAACAAAAAGTAATTTTGAAGTCGAAATTTGAAATGACGAGTTGGTGTGAATGATAACATACGTGTGTTGGAGCGTCTGAAGCGCAATGAACTCGACTTCTTTGAAGTTCGAGGTGAGGTGGGAGTTGTCCCATTGGGATGTCTGGCATCTCCATAGCTGATTTCTTACCCATGATTTGTAGTTGATGACTCAAAATTGGGGAGAATTATGTGTTTTTTTAGGGTTTAAAGAAAAAGGAAGTAATAGACTGCGAGATAAGGAGGAGGGGAAGAAGATGGAGGAGTTAGGGTTTAGGGTTTTTATTTAGAGGAGGGGGAGAATCTATGCTCCTTTCTTCCTCTTCTTCTTCTTCTTCTTCTTCTTTCGCCTCCACCTCTTATTCTTTCAAAGCTTCCATTTTTTAGGCCTTTCAAGAGAGTTTTTGCAAACCCCACTTTTAATTTCAAGGTATTGATCAATTTCCCTTTATGAATTTCTCCAATTTTCATTCCAATTCCATCATCATCGACCCACTTCATACTAAAAAACCCATCCTAATCTTCCAGAAATCCCAAACAGGTCCATTGGTTCAATTATGAAAATGTTCTTCCTCGACAAATTACGATACTCTTACCCATTTGCAAAATGCTCTTCCTTGACAAATTACGATGCTCTGTTCTCCAAATTTATGAAAATGTGTCTCCCTCGATCACTTAGGATATTGCCTTTACTCATTCGAAAAATTTTGAAATTGCCCCTCGCCTCTCATTCACCAAATCTCAAAAACTGGTCATCTCATCTTCATTCATCAAATTGTTAAATTCTCGTCCTCAAGACTTTGGTTTTTCAATAATGCTCATTTTTTATAAAGTCAGTTTAACCTAGTCTTATATGTGGGTAAAATTTTGGCCTACAAGCCTATAAATTAGGCCTAATGAAGACATATCCAATAGCAATCAATTTTTTGAGTTTGATCATCTTATTAAATCAAAGTAAGCATTTTTTATCCTCTAAAAATAACGTATTTTATTGAGCTGGTGTAGTTAAAAGAGTCAAATTGACAGGGAACAAATGCCCAACAAAGAGAAGATAAAGTAGTATATTATAATGATGATACATATAAATAAATTATAATAGTAAATTGATGATAATGAAAAAAATAATTAATCAGTGTTTTGATAAACAATAATTTATTTTCATATTTGGTAATTTAATGACCCACTTAGGGAGTGCACCAGAGAGAATCTTGATAGTGTGGTAGTGAAGTAAAGTTTGTCTCAAAAAACATGACGTGAAATTGTAACACATTCTATATTTGATCAAAGTACAACACTAACCTACGAAATTGAGAAGAATCTTTGCATAATAATATCATGTTCGAGACATTTTTTTCTAAAATATCCATACGCACGTGTCTGTGTTTGGTATTGGCTCAATAACAAGGTATGTGTTTAGATGTCAACCTTGCATAGATATCAAGGTATGTGTTAAGATTGACGTGAATTTTTTCATTTGTTTTGAGATTTTTCTTCTGCAAAGTTTTCAATCTCTTCAAGCCAGAAACTCATATCTCTCTTCATCTTCTTCCTCAACAACGTTTCTTCTGATTCTAAAAATCTCTTAATATAAAAATCAAAACATCAAAAAAAATCATCAAATCTTTCCATCATTTATAGTAAAAAAGAAGTCGCAAGAGGTTTTTCAAATCAGAAGGGTCTTTATTTTTATTTTTAAGTTCTTCTTTGAATTCCTCTTCTTTCTCTTCAGTGGGACGTCTGGCATATCCATAGTTGATTTCTTAGTCATGATTTGTAGTTGATGGACTCAAAATTGGGGAAAATTTTGTGTTTTTTAGGGTTCAAGAAAAAGTAACAAAGATAGTGAGAGGATGAAGGGAGGGAGATGTTAGAGTTTTTATTTAGTGTGAACTTGATGGTCAGATGGAACCTGCTATGTGCACTTGACAATCCCACTCAGTACTACCACCAAACAAGAATGTCTCACTTTACTAGGTACCACCACCAGTTAAATAGGTTGTCAATCTCATTTCTTCATGATTTAGGCATGTACATATTATTTCAAGGAAATCACTGGACATATTATATTAATGGAGCGCATTAGAGAAAATCTTGAGAGTGGGGTGAGTGAAGTAAAGTTTGTCTCAAAGACACGACATGTGAAACTGTGTGACGCGAGCACCATCTATATTTGATCAAAGTACAACACTAACCTACGAAATTGAGAAAATATTTGCATAATAATATCAATGTTTGGGATTTTTTTTTCTCTAAAATATCTAAATGTACATGTATGTATTTGTTATTTGCACAAAAACAAGGTCTGTGTTTAGGTATCAATCTTGCACAATAATACTACTGTGCTAAGATTTATGTGAAAATTTTCTTTTGTTTTGAGATTTTTCTTCTGTAAAGCTTCAAATCTTTTCAAGCTAGAAACTCATATCTCCCTTCATCTTCTTCCTCAACCATGTTTCTTTCGATTCTCAAAATCTCTTAATCTAGAAATCAAAATATCAAAAATAATTAATCAAATCTTGCATCTAAATTTTGTATTAAAAATGTTCAATTGTAGATCAAAGACAATTAGGGGGTGGGCGTCCCATCTCGCCCGAAATTTTTCGTGTCCTTTTGGGATTGATTAAACCATTGTCGATCCCATCTCGTCTCAATCTGGAGTGGGATGAGATCGGATGAAGATTTTTAATTTTTAATCATGCCCATCCCGTCCCATCTCGAAATTGGGTTAGTATGTTACTCTCAAATCATTAGTATTATTCAATAAAAAATTTCATGTACTATACTAACTGCCTTTGGTCATAACTATATCAAGTAACATATTCTTGTATTCTACTAATTTAATGATAGGACATATAAACACATTTTCCATCTTTTTACATTAGCAATTTTCACATTTTATATCGTGTTCTTTTTCACTATGGATGCATGAAGATGGTGAAACCAATTTTTTTAATAAATAGATCATTTGAATAAGTCTGTCACTTTCACATATTCATTATATTCTCTGTTTGGATAAACACTTGCTCAAGTAGCTAGAACACTCAACATTGCTTTAGAAATCTGATAAAACATGAATCTTGATACAGAATGAGTGGATTAGATGAAAGTGGTACTCTAAATTAAGGTTAGAGTATTTTACATGCTCTTCCCGTCAGTGGCGGACCCAAGATTTTAGTCCAGGGGGCGAAATGACAAATAATTATTAATTAATTGATAATAGTAGTTATCAAGAGCGGAGAAAAAAATATTTTCTACCCGAGCTAGTAACTAATAAAAATACAATTAAAAAGTACATTGCATATACAAAATTGAAAGTGTAATCCGATTTTAAGCCAAAATAAGGTCACAATATCGATAACTTTTGCAAAGGAAAATCAACGTAATAACAAAAATATATAACTAAACTCACAAAATAAATTGGATAAGTATCTAGTTGAAGCTTAAAAAATCCGAATTTTGCAAACATAATAAGATCCTAATACAATTTCATAGAAAAAAATTAATTTATGTGAGCCTCAAATTTTGTATGAGTTGGCAAATGGTAAATATTTTTATTGAATAATAACTATATAATTTTTAGATATTAATTTCAAATATTGTTTTTGGAGGTTTTATACCACTTGTGAAAAAATAATTCAATTTTTTAAAAATATTTGCAATTACATATAAAACTGCATTGAAAGCAAAAAAGTAGGGGAAGTCACAATGATTGAAATAATAATTGTAAATAGCCATAAAAAAAACATACGCACCAAAAAATCGAAAATATGTTTTTATTAAACTAAATAATTTTTTAATGTTAGCAATTACTAATAAAATTGCATTGAAAATAAATAAATAAATAAATAAAAGGTGAGCCACAACAATATCGAACTCTGGTTGTTTACTAAAAATATTAAACTTCCAACCACTATACTAACAATGACATATTAAAATAGTTGAATAAACAATTTTCATATTGTATTATAGATTATATAATTAATTTTTTGTAAAGCTAAGTATTTACTAAAAATATTTTGAAAGTTGAGGAGGGCAGCTGCCCCCCTCACCCCTTAGTAGATTCGCCCCTACTTCCTGACCCGTCCCGTCCCAAATCTATTTGAGATGGGACGAGCCCGATCTCAAATGAACGGGATGTGATAGTTATGAGGTCCACCTCTTGCTGAGTCTGAAAAACGCAATGAAAATAAGGGCAAAAATGCATTAGTTTAGGAAAAATCAGAGGTATTTCCCCTCCTTTCCACCCTCCCTCCATCCCAACATCACAACACCAATCTCGAGGAAACACACATCTCGATATAAAATAAATAAACGAAATTAAAATAAAATATTTCACATAAAATAAGTAGTGTTTTAAAATCCCACATGCATATCGAGAAAAATGGCGTGTATATTATAATAGAAATCTTGAGGAAAGTGAATGACATTAAAATTTAGCATGAAATGCCTGGGCTGCATGTTAAAAATTTAATGACTCAATTTTTTTATTATTATCTAAACCATTTATTTTTCCTTAAGATGTGTGTTCTATATTTTTGTACGAACCCTTCATTTCACTTTTAAAAGAGTTTTTGTTTATCAAAAGACCAATGTCTTAAACAATTTTGTTTTTAATTTGGTTAGTTTAATTTACGTTGACATGCATGCAAGCTAAAAATCATTTTGTTAATCTAAAACCTTAATTTGCCTCGAGACCCATGTTTTAAATTTACCCATTTATTTGAAAATATAATTTTTTTTTACAAGTGATATATACCTCATGATATGTTTTCAAATCTCGAGGCATTTGTGGAAGTTTGCTTAATTTTTATATTAGAAGGGGAAATGTGAACTTTTGAATTAGAAATAGGGCAAGTGCAGGGTTGTCTTTTTTGCTATATTGGTCACGGTTACTGTTTAACCACAATCTAAATTGGAGTTAAAAACAATACTGGACAAAGTTTGAGTCTAAACACTAAACTATTTGTAATGAGTGAGGCTAGGGAATCAGGTTTTGTAACCATGTTTTATAATCAGGATGATGTGGCATCGTTAGAGGAGTTTTTTACAACATTGAGATACACATAAACACTTTGGGAATTTCATCATTCTTTCAAGATCTTGCCACGTTACCATGATTACAAAACTTGATCACAAAAATATGGTTTCCTAGCACTTTCGATTTATAATAGGGGAGCAAAAGTTAAATAACCTTTGATATTTAATGTCTTGATTTTTGCTTGAAATAGTATATTTCTGTGCCAAAACACATGAGAACCCATTTCTTTTAACCAATAAAAATAAAAAAACTACACCAAATGTCAACATACAAATCCATAAACACACTAACTAGTAGATAAACAAATAAAAAATGGGTTCTTCACTGTGTGTAACAATCAGATCGTTAACGATAGAATATTGCTTTACATGGATCTTCCTATAGGAAAAATAAATAAATTTGGTAGAGTTGTTGCTTTTGACGAAAGGTGATTTAGATTGAATTATCGAAGGAATATTTTTGTAATAACGTCTACACTTAGTTATCTCCTTGCTTATGAATGCATTAATTAATTGAAGTAATAAAAGATAGACGAACTCTACATAGACAAATCTATTCAAGCTTAAATCTTTTATTGAATAACCAACAAAACTAAGTATAAATCTCGTTTTCAACCTTATTTATAAAACAAACTACCCTAAAAACTCTTATAAACTTGCTAAAACCACCTAAACTTGACCTCTAAGGTACTATAATCAATAAATGACACTTCTCTAATATTTTTATACTCAAAATAATTCCTAAGATACCAATATTTAAAGAAAATAATTATGACTCTTACTAAATGCTAATTAGGTTTTACTTATGCTCCTGCATTATACTCCGGGCTTGAAACAAACTCGTCCTCGAGTTTAGCTATATGGTTGTCCTTGCTTCTATCTCCGCCTCATTTTCCCTTGTTGAAATCAACTCTTAAGATACGTACTAATATAGCTTTATTCATAATTATTTTTTTATTTTTATTTTTTTGAAAAGCAAGCGTGGGGGTTTAATGGGCTCCCCAGACCACTGAAAAAGAAGGAAGACAAAATAAATCGCAGTTACATTCGTGTGTATTTTCTACCTCTAGCATCATCAAAAACAATCTTCCTAATGTCCTTCGCAAAGGAACTAAGAGTGATCTCCACAAACTCATGATTTGGTAGAAGGCTAGCCAGTTTATCTGCTACTTGGTTCGTTTCCCGTACTTCATGCATTACTCAGCATTCTGCAAATTTTCTCATTTCCTCCTTGATGCGTCTAGTTGCGTGAACTGCTTCCCAAGGTGGAACTTTTTTGGTAGAAATGCACTTCAATGCATTACTTGAGTCCATGCACAAGACCACCCGCTGAATGCCATGTCAATGTGCTAGTTTAAGTCCTAGCTCAATTCCCTGTAACTCATGCAGGATGACAGTCTGCGCTCGTTGAGACCCTGCTGCTGCTGCCACCACCTGTCCCTCGTGATCCCTGATAACCGCACCGTAACCTCCTTTATTACCCTGGAGTGAACCGTCGGTATTCAGCTTGAACCAACCAACATCAAGTCATTGCCATGCATGCAAAGTGCTTGTGCGTAGCTGAAACTGGGCTCCAATCCACAATCTGTCAAAGAGCGCCCTATTATCAGCCGTGTCTTCCACTTGCTGATCCAGGACAAGGACTCACAATCGGACATCTTCAATGATCTTTGGTACCAGATCAGCAACAACTTTGAACTGAAACTGGAACACCTTGCAATTCCTTTCTGTCCATAGGTGATAAATGGTTGCATTCAAGGCCAACTTTTTCAACATCGAGTTAGGTGATGCACCAGTGAAGTGTTGTTCGCACCATCTCCATTCTGTTTCCCAATCCATTGGCTGATGTCTATAGCCTAGGTGGGTGAGAATACGTGACCAGACAAAGCTTGAGTACCTACACCTGGAAAATAGGTGCTTTTCACACTCAGCTGCATCACCACATAGAGGACACAGTGAGCAGTCTATAACTCTCCAATTCTTTAATTTGTCCTGGGTTTTGAGCGCCTTGTGCCTTACTAGCCATGTAATGAAGTTGTGTCTGGGTATCCTGCCTGTGAACCACATAAGTTTGGACCACGAAACAGCCTGCATTCTCTGTCGCAGTGAGTAGTAAGCACTCCGGTTAGTAAACTCACCTTCATGACCCCCATCTAGATAACTTCATCCTGGTAATTATTATCTATTTCCACTGAATCAAGTTCTGCATATATATCAGCTAAATCTGGTCGTCCTTGCAACCTAGTTTTCCAGTTGTTGTCTGTAATAAGGGCACTTACTTTAGCATTGCGGTGGAGCGTTGTGTGGTATGTCAGATGTTGGGGGAATCTGTGAAGAAGAATGCCTAATGGGTGCCATGGGTCCTTCCACAAAAGGGTGTCTTTGCCATCACCAATTGAATGAACAATCAGTGAGGATGCTTGCTCCCTGGATTGAAGAATTTTGCGCCAACACCATGATGAGTCACCAGGAATATCCATGGTCCAGAAATGTTTGCCTTTGATTAGATTGCTTTTTGTCCACTGTACCCATAGATTATTCTTGTTGGAGACAATGTTCCATACATGTCTCAACATAGCGGCTTTGTTTGAAGTCTCAATACACCTCACCCCTAGACCGCCTTCATTGTAAGGGCGGCACACTTGGGTCCAGTTAACCATAGGAGTTTTAGTGTACTCATCAGAGCCTAACCATAAGAACTTTCGAATGATTGTTGTGATATCCTCTCGAACACTTGAAGGTAGGACAAAGCAAGAGGTCCAGTACACGTGTAGGCTGTTCAGAACGGCCTTGATCAGAGTTAGGCGACCTGCATATGAGAGAGTCCTATTTTTCCAGGGTTGTACTCTTTTACGGATTCTATCTATCAGTGGTAAGCATTGATTGTAGTCCAGGCGAGAAGAAATCAGTGGTAGTCCCAGATATTTCATTGGAAGAGTCTCCAGTTTGAAGGCCAGACACCTAGTTATCAATTCTAGCTCCTCATTAGGGACCCCAGCATAAAAAAGATTACTCATAGAGCAGTTGCAGACTGGATGCTATCATGGAAAAAGGCAATGTGGTCATCTGCAAAGGCAAGGTGGGTGATCTGTGGATTATTGCATTTAGGATGTAACATGTATTCTCCTTCCTCCACCTTCCCTTTTAGAAGTAAATGCAAAATTTCCATAACCAGGACAAACAAGTAGGGTGACATGGGACACCCTTGGCGCATGCCTCTTTTGGCCCTTATGAACCCTTTAGGTGAACCATTGATAGATATCGAAAATCTAGGAGTTGTTATGCATACATTCACCCATTCAATGAACTGACCAGGAAAGTTCATTTTTTTCCTAACATGCTCAATTGCTTCCCATCTAACCGTGTCATATGCTTTCCTTAGATCTATCTTGGCTGCACATCTAGGAGCTCCCGTGTTACGGTGATAATTTCTAACCAGTTCATGGGCTAGCATCACATTATCATGTATATACCTGCCTCTGATGAAAGCAGACTGGTCCAAGCTTACCAATCTATGCACCACTTTCTTCATCCTGTTTGTCAAGATCTTGGTGATGCATTTGTACAAGACATTACAACAAGATATCGGTCTGAAATCACCCAGATAAGACGCATTAGTAACCTTAGGAATCAAAGTAATGTACGTCGCATTTACCTCTCCAAGGAGTTTTTTACTTCTGAAGAAGTTTGTCACTGCCTTTATAAAATCATTCCCTATGGCCCTCCAAGCTGTTTTGAAGAATAGGGAAGAGAAGCCATCCGGCCAGGTGCCTTATCAGATCCTATTGAGGATAGAGCTTCTGTGATTTCATTCCTGGACACCTCCTGGTTCAGCTCCAGAGCCTCTGAGTCAGTTATGATAGGCTCCCTGGTCTTCAGCAAAAACCTCTTCAAAATGTCTGATGCATTCAGCCTCAATGTCCTATAATAACTCTTACTAAATACTAATCAGATTTGCTTCTTTGCTCTAGAATAGGGGGGTCTATTTCTAGGATAACTTTTGGATTAGGTGTGGTGCATTTTTAAATTGCCATTGTTCATTTTTTTAGGATTTTTTTTTTGTTTTTTATATGTTTGATGCTACAATTAAAGTTTTAAAACCAATGTTTCTATAACCATTTCAACAGAGAGAAATGTGGATTCACTGAAAAATAAAAGTATTATGTACCAGTGATTATAGGAAAAGATGATACATGAGATATCTCGATTGTTGTGGTTTAATTTAATGAGATATCTCATAAAGTTTTCAAATGTGTTTATGATCGAAAACTACATGACAACATATGACCCTCTTACAATAGAATGCTCTAAAGTTTTCAAACAATCCAAATCCACAAGATGAAGAGAGGCACCAAGGAAGACGAAGACTTTTGAGGAAACTAGAAGGGTTAAAGCTAATCCAAAATCCATAATTGAAAAGTTTATCACCTGTCTGTGGTGATCCCACTTCTCTAGCAGTCCAAATTTGGTATTCTAAGCTAACCAAATTGGTTACGAGGAAGAAGAAACATAAAATGGAAGAATTTTTTTAACAAATGGATCTTGATTCATCGTTGTTTTTGTTTCGTATTCTACATGAAATCAATCCATGGTGCAAACGGACACGATTTGAACCAACAAATGAAAAATAAAATAAATCAATCTTTTTAAAAAAAAAAAAATTAGAGGTTGGTATAAAGATTACCAGTCAAGCCTAGTAGCATTTATAGTTTTCCAAGTTAGGGTTTTTGTTTTGAGACATTTTTCATATCTTTTTTCTTCAACGTTTAGTGTGAGCTTTCAAATTGTCTCTTCCTTTCAATTTTTTGCTATCAACTCCTCTTTCATTCATCCTGCAACCAGTTACTGACAGCCAAAGGAAGGCAACCTCAGTGACAACCTTACACATGCAATAGGCAGCTCATATTTACTCAAACTTATAACGAAACAGATACAAAGGCAATTACTTTCGCAGAAAGACAAAGTTCTCTATCAAACATATTACGTCGTAAATAGTTCAAATTCTTTACCACAGTTACAGTCACAACCTTACACATGCAAAAGTATGCAAAAGTTCACTGAACTCTTTCACTACCTTTCCCCTTTACCCATCCTCGCAAAAGTTCAATGTACATATTGAGAAAGAACAAATTATTGAGAAGTAAAAATAAAGATTATCACACCCAGATCAAACACATTTACCTGACAATTAATTGAATAGAGCTTTATCACTCTCGTCTCAAGATTCTCGACATTGGGCAGCTCAGTGCAATGGAGAAAATTTTATGTAACCCATGATTCAGTTCCTTGGAGAAATTGTCCACATGGAGCACAGACATTCCACGACACTTCAGCTGACTTCCATAAGATCATCGATGAAAACAAACCTTTGTGGGTAGGAAATTTCAACATCATTGAACACTTTCAAATAGAAGAAGGTTCCTGGTTATGATGCTCGAGATTACGTAGTACAATTTTTGCAAATATTTTGGCTTCCACGGGTGCGATGGATGATGCTGCAGAGGCACGTAGTACCCTAGCAGCTCCAGATTTTTGCATCAGCCGCGCGTGATGCATTGCATGCCTGCCACCTGGGACAGTGAACTGCCAAAACAGTTCCTTGTTAGAAGATTTCCATCACTTGGCTAAATTAATCAGACAGAAATACTGGGATTGGAAAGTTACGGCATGAAAGGTTCAAAACAGACCATGTACCTGGAGAAGAGCAAATGCGGCACATGCCTTGAGTATAGATGATTGATTCCGTAGCATGGCAAGAAATCTCCCAATCTCAGCTCCACTTTAGAAAAATAAGAAACAGAGGGCATACACGGATTAGAATACAAGAATCAAAACTTATAAAGTAGTCAACAACAAAAATATACAAGCTGTGACATATATCAGCAATATAACTCACTTGCCATGTTTGCCACCCTTTATCGTCTTTCAGAAGATTTTGTTATCAGCAATACAGTCCCATAAACTGATTTTTAATTAACCCTTATTGGAATTACCTACTTAATTACAAAAGCTTGCTAATCCTCCAATTAGTTTCATTTGGCTACTAAATTACACCCAACCATGTAGGACCATGCTTTTTATCAGCAAAAAAAAATAAAATCATCGTATTAAAGCTAGCAGGCATTGGCAAAGGACAATTGTTTACTAGACCAAGAAGTATACAATATTTAATTTTCTTATATGACAAACAAACAAAATAATAGGAAAAATTACAGAAATATAAACCTGCATCTCAGATGCCCTGCTTCTTGTATTCGTGCTGCCTCTGCTACATGTGCCAAGGATGCACCAGCTGACGACGCAGCAGCCACAGAGAAAGACCGGGGATCAGAAAACGTAAGCACAAAAGCTTCTATATGTCTCAAGGCCATCCTTCTTGCGCCATCTAAGCTTATAGTCTTTGAAGTACCTTCTGATGAACTCCCTACTAGTGCAACTTCATCCATTCTACAAAAGATAAGCACAAAGTTAAGCTTGTAGAATGTAATCAATTAAAACCACATAACTGAACATTTCAGGTTTCAGCAGACAACACAAACAAACTTTTCATTGCTTGAATATCATAGACATGTAACCCTATAGAAAGAGAGGACTCAAGTTTGCAGTGATCATAAAAACTCACAAAAAACCGACTAAACTAACAAACCACAGAATAGGTACTTATTATTTCCCAAAACTAAACATCGAGAAGACAGAAGGCTCTCTGGCAGAAGTTCAGAATCATATTAGTTTTGAGCCAGTTCAATGAAACTTTCTAAATATTGCCGTAATCAACGATATAGCTTATGACTATAACCAAATTCAACACACTTGAGGAATTTTTGCATTTAACATGGATCTGTCCACTCTAGAAGTCCATCTTCAAGCAGCAAGTCAGAATGTCAGATTCCAAGCAATGAATAAAGATCAAGATTGGAAGAGATGCTGGTGGCTGATGGCTGATAGCTGATAGCTGAGTTCAAATCCAGAGTGGCTGAAACTTCAAGAACCGTCGCAATAGTTTTCGAACCAGACCTCTCCCCTTTCCTCACGAGTTGAGAGTAGTGTTAAAAATGTATGAACATATCTGCAATATATGCTAGGTTGTCTGGGGCAGGAAGCAATAATTTTCGGACCAGACCTCTACGCTCATAATCTCTCCCTTTTATTGAGACTGTTTCATTGATTAAAAAAAAGGAATTGATAGATTGAGGGGTTGGCTGGTCCATCTAAGAAGCACAGAGATGGATCTGGAGGTTTACATGATGAAGAGGTGTGAAAGATGAAGAGCTACCTACCTTACTCCTACACCTGGAAGTCATACAAGAAACTCAATTGATTGACAAGGAAGACATGTGGAAATGGAATGACAAGTCATCATTTTTTACTCACCTAAAGATTTAACCCACAATTATGCAGTGACAAATTTTGTGCCTTTCTCCTCTCCTTTTGGCCACAAGATTCTTTGGAAATGAGAACTTTGTCTGGGCAATAGGTCAAGGCAAGATCCCAACAGTGGATCACCAAGCTAGCAAAGGTTTGATCATACCTAACAGGTGAGCTTTATGTCAGCAACACTCAGAATCTATTGAGAATATTTTATTTTCCCACCCCTTCACTAGAAGCCTTTGGTCCCCTGTTTACAATGAAGTTACCTGCCGACCTCCTATTGCTTTCAATTTGTTCCAATGGGGATAGCCTCGAAAAGGAATGACCTCACAGTGAATGGGAATTGGCTCTGGGACAAAGTCTTGCTAGCTACCATTTGGGTCATATGGCAGAATTTTCAAAGGAAAATCAAAAGATGCACCTCACCTCACAAACTCAATCAAGTCTTAGTTTGGCAATGGGAATCACTTGGGGGTTCACTAGTGACCAATCTTTGTGTATCTTTAGTTGGGATAGCATCTTTTACTTAAAAAATTTTGGGGGTTTGCTTTCAGTTGGTTGGTTGTTTGCTAGCGGACCAACTCAGTCACTAGCTGCTTGTATCACGTTTCCCTCCTTTTGATCTCTAATGAAATCCCTGCTTTTATTGATTAAAAATGGTGAAACAGATATCCAATAAACAAAGATCTAATGAAAAATGGAACAATATGAGATTTAAATTACCTTTGAAAATAAGATGGAGAAGCAAGTGAAACCTATGTTTCCTTGAATTTCCACCTTGCTTCTTCTTACAAGGAAAGAGAAGGAAATCGAATCTACCATATTAAACCATAAAGTAAACTTAGCTTAAAATCTCAAAGTTTACACACAAAAGGAACAAAGAAGAGAGGCTCAATTCAACATTTCCTCCAAATTCAACCAAATTACAACTAAGCGAAAACTAATCACCCATAACCACTTTACACCCATGTCATAAAGTAACAGGCGGGTGCCAAACAAAAACGGGCCCAATCAATCACAATATTGACTTATTTAGAAAATTCGACATTTCAGACTGATCTGTAACAAACATTCACAAATGATCTATGGTGTTAGCATGCAAGATTGATGCAGGGTGTACGCAGGGTGATTTTCCAAGTGAAAATTTGACTTTCTAAATGGCCAGGTGGTGCTCAAAGGTTGGAACTCCGAGTCACTTTATAGTTGTAATGATAAGTGCACCAAGCAAATTGATACTATCCTTTCATAGAATATTGCTGTTTCGAGTGGAGAGAAGCGTGTGAAGTGATGATGGACACTACGGCAGAGATGTTATGGTTTGTTCAATACTTACCCATGGGTGCTGAGGTGTCTTCTCCAATTAAAATGTAATGTCACAATCAAGCAGCTATTTTAAAATCCAGTGTTCCATAATTGCACCAAGCAAATTGAGGTTGATTATCCTATGACTAAATGTTTTAAAAATCACAAGGGGCTCATGCTAGGAGACTTTACTCGAGGCTAAGTGGCTTTAAGATTCAAGGCTTTCTCCTTGTATATACAGAGGGTTACACATTTTTTGATATGGTGTGTATCCCTAGATGCTTAAATCAAGCTTCATGCCACCTCCTCCCTCGCCCACCCCCTGCGCCTGCAGGTCCCTCCTCTTCATTTCTTTAAAAAACTCTTTTTTTTGCTAAACCTAACCTAACTGAACAAGATAGACTTTTTGCAAATTCATGACTAGTACTGCCAAGAGCAAACTACCACAGCTTATAACCTAACACACTGAAATAAGACAAACTCAATAAGCAACCAATGCGGAAAATTCTATAGGCCTAGTAGAATCATCATTAGTCATTCCTTCATTCTATCCATGGACCATGAGAAACCACCAGTCAATACAACAAAATAACATCTACAGACAAGTATCATAGACATCTCCGTTAGCCAAGCTCAGTCAAGTCAGAAAAGAATCAATGTCACCACATACCTCCCATCAAACATGTAAGCTAAAGCCAGTGCGGCCATGAAGCGTGCCATTTTTGATACTGATGAAGAACAAAGATCAACAAGAGCAGGAACTCCTCCTTCCTCCACTATACGAAGAGCATTACCTGGATTAAAAGCAAGATTCCAAAGTGCACCTGCAGCTGTTTCGTGAACATCCTGTAAAGAAACCAGGAAAACGTTTCAAACACACTCAGATAAAGATATACTTTTCAATTTTTTTTTAATTACAAACTTTTTTTTTTTTTTGTGTTTTTTTAATGTAATATAAAAGCACTACTTTAGTTTTTTTTTTTCAGTTATTAACTTTTATTTAAGCTGATTTTTTTAAAAAAAATTGGAGGATTTATAAGAGACATTCAAACAATGTTGCACCTACCCCAATGCCACAATATATCTATATGCTCTGAGCATGGTTCTAAAAATGTGGGAAGCGTATGGCCTTGAGACACGTTGAGGCAAAACACACCCAATTCATGTACAAATGCGCCCTTGATATTGTGCTATCACAAGGCCATAATGTACTTTCATATGATTTGAAATGTAAGCTCTTTATAAGCTCAACTTTTTTTCTCCTTTTTCTAGCCGACATATAAAAGCCCCTACTTTAGTGGGGTTTTTTTCTCAGCCCTAACCCATGATGAGAGGCAAATCTTTTGAATTGATTCAACTAAAACAGTTTCAACTTCAGTACCGGAATCAAATCAACGCCTGGGAGAAGTGGTCGTTATTTTCATCATGTTCTTCTCTTCAATCGAAGATGGACCTAATCCATCTTACTCAATGGACCTAATATTATATGATGTTATCCGCTACACCTAATCTATCATATAGACTCGCATATCATATAACGCTTTCAAAAAAAAACATCATATAAACAAATTAACCAAGATCTGAACGAAAGAAAACAAAACCTTAATTTTCTTAAAGTTACTACCCAAATTGAAGAACAACGAACAATCCTTTGCCTTATTTATAATATTCCTAACTTATTTGGTAAGCTAATTAATCTAAACTTAATTGGAAACTAATGCCCTAACTGCTATAGGTTGTTGCTAAATATGGTCAATTACAATATTACTAATATTAATATTGCTAAACTAACCCACATGTTAAAAATACCATCATCCTCCCCCGGTTGCGAAGAACTTGATCTCGAGTTCGCGCGCACATATGCAATCAACAGATCCGAATCCATAGAAGACAAAAGCTGAAAAAAATCCACGAGTTGTTGGAAGCAGGCCGGCCCTTACATTGAACCAAAAATCGGTTGGGTACATTGTCAAAAGGATTAACATCAGATCTCTCCATAATGCTATCCACACGATCTGTCACATGAGGTGGAGCTAAAACACTCAATAAAGCACCGATAAAAATTAACAAACCCATGAAAAATGAGTACGTAAAAAGAACGTGTTGGTACAGGCCAATCTCAAATAGCAGCTACCTTAAATTGATCAACAAACATCCCACCTCCCACATCCCACATCCCACCTCCTGACACCACATAACCCAAAAAGGTCACCAAAGAGACCATAAAAGCACATTTCTTCGAAAAAATTTATGGTCTCTTAGAACATCTAAAATAGGCCGAACATGCTGTAAGTGTTCGTCCTCTACGCGACTAAAGACAAGTTAGGGGACATGGAAAGGGTTAAATCTCCAAGTCAAAGCTTGTGGAAAAGAGTCTTATTTGGGTGTTTTCTTGTTCCTGGAAAGGGCCGAACATGCTGTAAGTGTAACTCAAAGCTCTCATTAGGTCCAGGGGTAATATTTGTGGTGTGTTGCATAAAATCCCTTTCATACTTGCATGTTTGAGTGGGAGAGTCAATTTCTCTTGTAATTTAGTTGTTCTTGTTTTCCTTCCCTTGTGACTTTCTCAGTATATGGTTTGCTTTGCTGATTAAAAGAAAAGATAGGGGACATCTTCTTACCCTCCAAGCAAAAACAAAAATATATTACAAAAAGATGGGGACATCTTCTTACCCTCCAAATAAAACAGAAAAATAGTAAAAGGAGGAGCAACAAGCATGATCGACCTCCGAAAACATCCATTTTTTTTATTTTTTTTGCAAAACGATCATATTGATGGAAAGAAAAACGAAACCCTGAAGGGAACAGATAAGCGAGAAACTCAAAAGGATACAAAGCAAAATACAAACAGGGAAAAGCCAAAAAGAAAACAAGAAAAACAAAGGATTAAATCTCCAAGTTAAGTTTTGCCCTGTCCAGGAACATGGTTGTAAAATGTTTGTCCATAACTTTTTTCCAAACAATAGCCCATTGAATAGACATGACCTTCACCACATTCCATAGAGTGTTGGGGTCATTTTTTTAGCCACCAAAGATGTGGGAGTTTCTTTCTTTCCACACAACCCAGAAAACCACCAGGATGAGGTGTTTCCAGTTCCATTTCCCCATCGGAGGAGGGTTTTGCATTTCTCATATTTATTATGTCACTACATGTAGAAGATCACATTCTTTTGTCACCACCAACACCCGTTTGGTCCCCTCAAGTCACTATCCCCTTGCGGATCCCTTCATGTCACTACCACCGCATAGGCGATTTCTAGACGAGATCCAAAAACAACAGAAATTATTCAACCGTCATCAGAACTTAACTTTGGAAAAAAAATACCCAACATCTAGATCCGCTTATAAATATAGCATCACATGTATCAGACGTGTACATGCATATCTAGAATACATCGAGACAAGATTCAAGTATGATTACAAACTTCTAGATTTTGAATTGTTATACAAGTCCAACAAAATGCTTCTTCCTGTTTCAACTTTATTTAATATTTTTTTGTTATTTCTATCATTAAATTAATCATCCATGCCATTCCCACATTGAATAGAAAAACAAAAGTGAAAACTGAGAAATAAATGAGGTGCAATACTCACTTCGGCTTCTGAGCGAGCCAGTGCAATCAAAGGTGCAACGCCGCCTCCTCGTCCAATAGCAATGCTACATGAAGGGGAGGAATGTATCAATTTGTAAAATTTCCCAAAAAGAATGATTATACCACACAAGTTTATAATGCTAAGAAAAAAATAAAACATGGCAAAGATGGAATTTGATGGCTATTAGTTGCAGTTTCAATATTTTTTTAAATACGAGATTAATGCCAAAAGGACAAAACTAAAGATACTAAGACCTATCCTATGACAGTGTCATTGAGCAACTCAAAATTGAGCTAGAAGCTTAGTAGTTAGTTTAATGTTCTAAAATCCACAGTTTTTTTTTTAAATCAGCCAAACAAAAGAACAGGATTAAAATTAAAAACACTCCCAAGTGATATTGTGAATTATGGCCCAGAGCTTGCCGAGTGCCACACCAAATGCTTTGATATCTTTGCAAATGTCAGTGTGACTTTTTTCCATCTGAAAATCCTGGTGTTTTCCATTTTCCGTATCATCCACAGCCCTGCCAAACACTCTATTCTACTGCCACTGGCCCTTAACTGAATAACCACCTAATTGGAAACCCACTGAAATAAATTCAC
Organism: Berberis thunbergii; assembly: GCA_003290165.1. Classification (NCBI taxonomy): domain Eukaryota; kingdom Viridiplantae; phylum Streptophyta; class Magnoliopsida; order Ranunculales; family Berberidaceae; genus Berberis; species Berberis thunbergii. Next base: position 238,299 of record QNQO01001343.1, on the reverse strand, counting down.
TCCAATAGGAAATTAAGTAAAAGCCTTGGCATACAAAAAATAAGAAGTGGTCAATGGATTCCTCTTCAACTTCACACATACTGCATCTGCTGGGGATGATAAATCCTCTTTTGTTTCAGCTGTCCAGTGCTGGCACTAAATTAGTAGCGCTGGCACATGCTCCTCGGCTCACTTTGGTTGCAAAGACTTTCTCCTTAGGCCCATGTCTCAACAACAACTCATAATCTTTCCATGACCATGGCCTGAACAAGGAAATTCGCTTTTTGAGGCACTTCTATTAGTAAAAAAAAAAAAAATTGTTTCCAAAAGGTGAAGGAGGAAGGTTTGAGTAGCAGATATACTTGTAATTGAACTACTTGGTAAGACTGCTTTGGACTGGGAATTGTCCACGTTTATCATCCCATCTCAATCATCCGCTTTATCACCAAGGGTGTGTTTGATAGCTCACAAAATTGTTTTTTAGGGAAAATGAGTTTTCTGGGAAAAAGGACCAAGGAAAAGTATTTTAATATGAAAATGATTTTTCTATTCCAGAAAAATCATACTCAGAAATATTTGTTGGCATGGGTATATTAGCAATTTCATTATTACAAACTAAGTCTTAAATCATGTTTTGTTGTATGTGAGGTTAAGATTTTTTTTTTTTTTAATATTTTCCATGCTTACTCGGAAAATAGTTTTCTTGGGAGAGGAGATCAGAAAATATAATTTGGAAAATAAAGGAAAATCAAGTGGATCCGAAAACTATTTTTTGACTTATGTGGTTAATCAAACACTGGAAAATGTTATTTTACCAGAAAATTGATTTTTCAACCAAATTTTCCGGATTATCAAACAATCCCAAATGTAATTGCCTAAACAATATAGAGAATCATGTTGGGCAACTGATGTTAGAGAAAAGGTCTTGGTTGAAATGTTCAAGTCTTTTTCTAAAGCCTAGGTTACCTGGCCCGAACGCATCTAGCTATTTGACAAGGCAGTAGTTTTTTGAAGTATCATCTGTTCCCCACAAAATAAATAAATAAATGAAAATATCTACGTTAGCCACAAAAAAATTTTGAAAAATATCTACAAATCCTCTCAATATCATTGCCAATGGAGCTATGACAATTACGCAAGGCATATACATCATGAAGACAATACACTTGCTATTGCTAAAGTACTTTTAAAGGGATCGGCTCTCCCAACATTGGAGATGTATTTCCTAGACTCGTCAGTTTTTGTATTTGGCTCCTTATGGCATGCCGAAGTATTTTAGAAGGATACTTACCTTCTCTAATATTTAGGATATCCACTAATTTACCCTAGTTATCCTCCTAAACGACAAGAAGTAGTCCTATTGTAACTGATGTAGTTGCACAATTTCAAACCAAAGATCTAATTCGACAATCCTAATTTGTTCTGCAATTGGTTCAAGACAGAAAGAAATGTGTGGACAAAGACGACTGGTTGAGTCATCCACAAGTGTTTTAAATACAACAATTTTATCGAACTGAAATTTATAGGTATGGACAAAGATGACATCTACATATGCTAAGGAGATTTCAGCATTCCATTGTAGAGTCGTCCAAGTTAATGACAAACCTCAACTCTATTAGAATTTCCAAAAACAACGATAACAACAATAATAATAATAATAATATATATTATTATTATTATTATTATTATTATTATTATTATTATTATTATTATTATTAGATAAATAAAATCTCAACCCTTCTCAACTGAACCCCACCACATCCATAAAGACAATACACCTTCCTACAACAATGTTTTTCTTAGAAGTATTGTAACCTTCTTTACCAAGAGTCTTCCATGTAAGTAAAGTAGCCATGTCAAGCATGAGGAATTCCATCTAATTCGCTGTCTTTAGAAACCTAATTTTATTCCACTGTTCCATTTTAGCTACAGTTCCATTTTAGCTACAAACTCTAGAGGCGGCTCGTGAGAGAGAGACTCCCTAAAATCAAGGATGTAAGAGAAATGTAAACTCGGACCTCTCATATTTCATAACAAAAGAATTAGTTTTTTAAGGGCGAGCAAGTTTTTGTTGAATCTGCCTTCCGCAAGGTCAAACCATGGACTTGTGATTAGAGGTGTTAATCGGTTCAATCAGTTTGAAATTGGATCAAAACCGAACCGAACCAAATCGAACAAAACTTGGGATTCGGTTTGGTTTTCTGATTTTTCAAACAGAAACACGTAACCGAACCAACTAATTTGGTTCGGTTTCGGTTTGTTTCAGTTTTTCCTTTTTATTTTCTATTTTTTCCTTTTTATTTTCTATTTTTTCCATCTTCTTTCTTCTTCTTACTGAAACAATTATGCATTGTCATTACCATACAGCTAGACCTAAACACAAAGATAAAACTTTTTCACACATACAAATTTCAAATAAAAATTGAACCTCAACAAAATTATATTATCAAAAAAAAAACAAGATTATACCATTTTTTCTATTATGATAAAAGATATTAGCATTATGGCATTCTGATTAAACAAGCTCGAACAACCATACAATTTGACAAAACCCCCAATAGTGCTAATGCAAAGAAAATTAGTCTAATAAAAAAAAGGCACAAACACACAGTGCCCAACGAGTTCCCAAACTTTTGCCCAGTTTGGCTGTCGAAATTCAAGACCCGATTTAACATGAGCTTCAAAGAGTCACCTTTCTTGGCCGATTTGATCTCTCTACGAAACCCTTGGCAACACCGAGGACGACGTCGGAAAGGTACCCGCTACCTTTGTAATAGTTGATGTTCTCAAAACAAAGCTCATTTACAATATTGTCAATAATGGATCTTAGCACACCAGACTCACCTATATCTATGATATCCATGTTGGACCTCTCTACTTTTCTAGTTGGATCTAATATCTAATATATTCACCGTAGCTGAACTAAATGGGGTAGGTGGGAATTAAATGGGGGTGGGTGGTTGGGAATTGAGTTGGTGGGGTTGGGATTTGGGAATTAAATAGGGGTGGTGGGGATTGGGAATTGGGTGGGAATTGAACTGTTTGTGGTGGAGCTGGGAGTTAAAAAACAAATAAAAAATTGATACGGTTTGGTTCAATTTATTCGGGGTTGAAAAAACTCAAATTGAAAATGAACCGAAGTAACCCGATTCAGTTTGCTTTTGGCAATTTGGTTTTGATTTTTGTTCGGTTTCGAATTTTTGCGGCTTGGTTTGGTTAATTCAGTCAGTTTACATGGATCAATTAACACCAATGTTTTAAAAAGCGTTTTTAAAGCGCGCTTTGAGGCGCGAGTCGAGGCGGGGCGACCAAAAATCTCCCCTAGGCGTACGAGTCGGTGTGGCATCTGGAAGCGTTCGCTTTGTTGTGGCGAGGCGTACGCTTCAAGGCGTGGTGAGGCGTACGCTTATTTAATTATGGTATCATCCGATCTGTTCGGATCTTTAGACAGATCCAACGGCCTGTCATTAAAATTGCATTTGCCAAAACCTAACCTAATCGATTTCATTTGCAGACAGAAGAGGGGAGGACGATCTGAAGAAGAGAAGAACACAGAGAAGAGGGGAAGGAAGAAGAGAAGATCGAACCAGGATCTGCGATTGAAGTCGATCGAACCAGGATCTGCCTCGAGGAAACAAAGGGAGTCGATTGAACCAGAAAGCAGAGAGAACAGAGATGAGACAGAGAGAGCAGGATCTGCGAACCAGAAAGAAGTCGATTGAACCAAAAAGATGATCGATTGAAGTCGATCGAACCAGGATCTGCCTCTGTTCTCTGCTTCGATCGAACCAGGATTTGACGAAATCGATCGAACCCTCGAGGCTCGAGTTGACTCCCTCTCTGCCTCTGTTCTCTGCTTTCTGCTCTCTGCTCTTTGATTAGGGCTTGTGGGAGGGAGGAATATGACCTGTTCTCTACTCTTTGATTAGGACATTTACATGGTTTCACGACTAATTAACTAATTAACTCAAGATTAAGCTAAAATGCAAATAAAACATAGTAGACATCATTCAATAATAGTGAAGTTTTTTCTGAGTTATTTTTTTTTCGTGTAATGGACCATAAGTATATAACACGCATGCCAATAAAAAACTTTCGTCCTACTTATTATCCCTTATATATTTTTATTGAGTTTTTTGGAAAATAAGAAAGAAGTATTTAATCATTTTTGAAGATCCATTGATATTGTGAAACAATGCATCAAAATTAAGAAGTCCATTTAAGATGCTTAATGGCAAAGCCCTCTAACTAGGTACATGTTTTTGGGGTACTTCATTTCTCTTTAAGGGATCCATTGATATATATTTTCACTATTTTTTACAAAAAAACGCCTCGAAGCTACGCTTCGCCTCGGAAAAAGCTTGACCGCCTCGAGTCTTAAAAACACTTTTTAAAACATTGATTAACACCACTACTTGTGATACCATCCGCCAAAACTCTACTAGCTACATTAGTACCAATTGGGTAAATAATCAGGTTTTTAACTATGCAAAAGTATTTTTTACTCCTTTTAGTTTCCTTGCAATAACTGTAACCCGGCTCTGCATGTACTTTTCTCTTTTTTGCTAACTACGTGAGCATATTTTTCCAAGTGAGAGAGTGGATCGACCTTTGGTTTTCTAGGAAAATAAAGATTCTAGTATCCATGTCTGTGTAAGGAGGGTAGTAAATTTTTTTCTCCAATTCATCTCTGAAAGGACCTTCCTTGAATGGATGGGTAGATCTTCCTAAGGATTGATCTATGAAGGATTTCAATGTTGGATTTGGTAAATTTTTGAAATGTTTGTTGAGATTGGGAGAGATGATGGAGTACCTTAGTTTGGCTTTGATTTACAACTGCTTTTTAGGAAGAAAGTGGAATCATCATATGGTCAAACAACTTGAATGGACAAAGAAGCATTATTTAAACTCTACAAGAAAGGTGGAAGAAATGAGATGGGAAGAGATGCTTTTCAAAGTGCTATGAGAGGTCTTATTAGGCTAAGTTGGAGAGAACTTCACGTTTTTAAGAGCAGGTGTTGGAGCTATCGACTGGCAAGTTTTAGCTTCTACAGAAGGTCTTCAACAACGATTTTTTTTAATCAGCAAAAGAAACGAATATCATTACAAGAGGAAGAGACCTGGTGTGACACAAAGAAGCATCAGAGCATAGCCAATTACAAGTAAACAAATTTTCCTACTCAAGCATGTATATGTGAAATGCAACGTTATGTACGATGCACCAGTATGACCTCAGAACTAAACAAGAGCGTTGATTTCATTACACAAGGCAAGGTAATTTTTCCTCCTATTCCTAAATTTTTATCATTTTTTCTCCTTCCATATCACCGAAATGCTTGCAAACAAAACTCTTCTCCACAACCATAAACCTTTAGGGTTCGCAATGGAGCGGATTTACAGTCTGCCTCGCCCTGCCCCGAATGGAGCGGATTTGGGTTTGCCTTAATGGATTTTGAGGCAGTTTCAGGGATGAAAAGTTTATCCATCAAGGATTTGGGACGGAACCACCCCATGGATATCTGATTATATAGGTTATTTACTAAAATACCCTTGTACCATAAAAACCCTACTACTCAAGTGTTCATCTTTTTCTCTTCTTTCTTCTGTGCCAAGCGAACAAGAAAACAAGAACAAACAGACAGCTCAACTGATCGATCGATTGAGCTCATGAAATGGGTTAACATGAAAAGATCGGTCAAGAGAGTTTCAGTTCAGTATCTAGCAACCCCAAGAAGAGGTTTCACTCAATTGCCTCCATTGGTGGCAGTAAAATCCTCTTCAAGTTCTCACTCAAATTTGCTTTAACAAGAAAAGCAGATATTCACCCAATTCTCAGATTATCCTAAAATTCTTCGATGTCCAGTGATAGTCACACTCTTGAAGGTGGTGAGAGGTATTACTAGGGGTGAGCATCCCATCCTGCGATCCCGTTCCCGTCCCGATTTTTTCGGGTCTTAATGGGATTGAATAATTGCATCCCGATCTCGTCCCGATCTAGAATGGGATGGGATGAAGATTTTCAATCCCGCTAATCCCGTCCCGAGCTAATATTTATTATTAATATTTATTTATTTTAAAATTGCAATATTAGTGTAATTGAAGAAAATTGAATTTAGTTGAAATCAGTGTAATTGATATTAGTCTATATCTGCAACTACTTGATATTGGTTTATTTTTAGAATTCTAAATGAATTATTTAATTGCAAACTCTTTAAAACTCAAACTGGGATTGTTAACTACATTGGAGAGTTTTATTTCGTGTCAACACAATGAATTTAATGACTTTTTTTAAAGCAATAATGAAACATTCTTCTTAGCATCCAAAATTTACTCATCATTTTGTTCACTATTCGAAATAGTAGAGCAGGTCCACCATTACCATTATATTGTCCACCTCTTAGTCATTCAAAACTCTCCATAAATCTTAATTACAGGGTGAATTTCAGCTATCATTTATAGTAGTTTATTATGATGTTGCATACTCAATCCAAGGCTATCATTTATGTATAGTTCTACGAATTGTCTTTGCCTCTTTTCAACCAAGCAAATTGGGTTTTGAGTAAACAGTAATTTGTAAAAAAATGAGAGTACACTGATCCCATCCCGTCCCGAACCCGTTTGGAATGGGATGAGGTCGGGATGGGGTTTTTCCCATCCCGATCCCGTTTGAACGGGATGGGTCTATCTCGTCCCGTGCCCACCCCTAGGTATTACAACTTGCTTTTTGAGTTCGCTTCGAGAGGTAATTTAACGTTGTTAGTGAAGAAGTTGGTGGTTCAATGGCAGAATTCCGAGGTTAAGTTCTATACAAGATCAATTCTTAAGGGCCTAAAAAGGATTCATCAAAATGAGCTTATTCATTGTGATATTAAATTGCATAACTTGTCAGTACATAATCAAAATCATGTTAAAACAGTTGGCCAAAAAGTAAGAAAAGAGAAGAAAAAGAGTTCAATCAGATTGCTCATCTGTAAATCATACCAACTTGAGGAAGATTTGATGAGAGAGAGTTTATAAAAGATGATTATGCCCTAACTACTATAGAGATTAGCTTGTGTACTTACAATTCTTCCACAATCTCTTCAAACTCCCAACTTGTGTGTTTCAAATCTCTGATTTTATCTTCACCATACTCTCTAAGTTTTGTGAGGTGAGATGGGGTTCAGTTATCCATAAGGAAAATTGCAAATAATAAACGGTTAATCGGGGCGAGGTGGATATCCGCCATCCATGACTGAGCGGGGATTTATTTTTTAAACACTCAGTTAATCAGAGCAGATTCGAAGATCTGCGATCCCTAGGGAGGCAGGGACGAATATGCCCAAATCTGCCCCGTTGCCATCCCTAGAGACCTTTCATGAAATATCCACTCTTGTGCTATTTGGAAGCCATCTGCAAGTAATACTGGAATATAGGGGTTGGAGTATTAGCTTATTTACAAGTAGCTCTCCAAATCTGGTTGGGGAAGTTGTAGCGGAATAAATGATGATCAATTGTTTCCTCCCTTCCACATAAACATCTAATGGAGATTATCATTTCCCTTCTAGAAGCGTTGTCTTATTGTTTGAAGCCTATCATGCCCAATCAACCACATAAGGAAGTTCACTCTGGGGCAACTTTGTTTGATCCAAAATGAGTTGTGACCAAAGGGGGGAAGGGTAGCAAGTGTTCAGAGAACAAGTTTCAGAGTGATTACCGATACGCAACAACTCAGAAACTATGCAAAAATAATAATAAAAAAGAAGACATACAATTAGATTTTGTTCAATCTTTTCACGATAGTACTAGAACAAGGATTACAATCTCTCAAGAACAACTCTCTTGAGAATCCAACCTTTTACTATCTTATTAACTAGCAAAGATTACAATTCTCTCTTGAAAACACACTCTTAAGGTTGCTTAACAAGCTCTCCCTTTTTCTCAAGAACAACTCTCTTGAGACTCTCTTTGGTGTTCTTATTGTGCTTGAGAGCTCTGCTTAACAAGTTCTGAATCTACATCTAGCCTTGAAATAACAATACAATTCCAAACTTATATTTATAGGGATTTTTTTGTCCTAATTGACAAGGAACCCCATCCAAAATAGAAAACCTTCCTTATCCTACTTTCCTAATTGATTAGGGAAACTTTCCCTTGTCTTAATCACATAAGGAAACCTAATTCAAATAGGAAACTTTCCTTGTCCTAATCGGTCAAGAAACTCTTGTCCAACAAGGAAACTTTCTTTGTCCTAGTCCTAATTGATTAAGAAACCCCATCAAAAAATAGAAAAGTTTCCTTAAATCAATAAGTTCCTAAAGGAAGATACTCATGTGTCATTAGCTAATATGTCAAGCATGTACTGGACGGAAAATTGACTTGTTTTACTGTACCATCTTTAAAAAAGATCTTCAACCCATCATCTCAAGGCGATATAAAAGAAAATAATTATAATAATAATAATAATAATTAAAAAACTCTCTTTCACAAAGTGCAACACTTCAAACACCTGAACAAGACTAGAAAGTTCAAGAGTCTCTAATGCCTCTTCTCAGTGCTAGATTCCAATTTCATGTGTATCCTACTTTCCTTCCATCTCCATAAAACTTGGCCACTGTACCATGCTTCATTGGGGACACATCAAAAATAGATTTAAACTGATCCTTCAAGAAATGAGCATCCTCCCAAAAGCTTATTTTGCTTGCATTTCCCGGTACATGGGAGGCCTCTAACTCAAATTGAATCTTGAAATTCATAATAGCTCTCAACCAAGCAGAGCCGTATGGGCATAGCTAATATTGCTGAACCAACCTCTGTCATGAAGAATTGTCTTCCACAAAGTGCCTTCTTCCTGACTGAATGTCCACATCCCTTCCTTACCAAATCTCTTTGTCCATTTGGATAGATTGGCTTGGTTACACTGTATGAACCTTTGAGTGCCCAAGCGACCAATGGCTTTTGGCTTGCAACCCTCTATCCCTTAAGGAAGTCTTTGCAAATTTTCTACTCAATACTGCCCGAGGTACACAAACATTGAGCTTCAACTAGGAAAAGAAGAAGAGGTGGCAAGAGAATCTGTGAAATCCTCTACTTGAACTATTTCTTCTTCTCATTTTCTTCCATTGAGTAGATGGTATCTCAGCTTCCAAGGTAAGTGAGACAAGAAAGAAATAGGGAGGAAAAAGAGAGATAAAGGGAGAAGAGAGAGAGATGAGATAGTTAGGTCGCTACCCTACATAGATAGCGAGAATAGAGCCATAACCTGATTAAACTGCTGATTTTAAAACTAGTGAGGGGCAAGAAAATGAGTTGATTGTGGGATGGTAGTAATAAATATAACTCTTCCAAACTCCTCTTGCTCGTACGAGTGTATATTCTCTTTGAATATGCTATTTCTTGAATCCATAGGGTGGCGTGCTCCAGCCTGCTAAAAAAAATTCACTACGGAATGAACCTGCTCCTCGTCCGGTGTGAAACAAATTCTAGATATACACCAAACGACCCAATCCCTCACTTGTTTATCATGCCTGCCTAACAAATATTTTCTTCCACATTCAAGGTTATTGGGCTCCCTAGGCTTCATCTTTGTAGTAATTTTTTATTCTCTCTCTTTGCTTTGGGTCTAATGGATTATCTACAACTATATGTTTGTATCATGTATAAGCCAATATTATCTTATATGGGGGAAGACAGAAGAGGATATGTAAGGGACTTATGTCCAGTAAGAAAATTCCGTTGAGTATAATTGTTGCCTAGTTTTACCGAGTGTCAAAATTGCACTGTGTTTGAGCCATGAAAGTTGAGACGAGACAATAAAGTGGGAAAGTGTACTACCGAACAAAATGTTGAGTTCAATAAAAAACAACACCTGTTTTTTGGGAAAGTGAGCGAGGGTTATTCACAAATAACACCTAAGAGCACAAAGTGGTGGTTCCCACATGATAAACAAATTAACAAAAATCATGAGTTTACCTATTAGCTTCTGACACTGACAAACCCCACAAAGCACCTGCAGCCCTTTCTTGAAGCCCTGGGGATGCATTTGAGCACGTTTGTGCAAGAGCAACCTGAATGGAAAATTGAGGGTAAAGCTTTGGCATGTATTCCAAGTGCAGTCTCAATTTCAGTGGCAACATCTCAAAACATGAAAAGAGAATAGAAAACTACTACAAAACTATCAAGTAAATCCAAAAAATTTCCTCCACCAAAGTGAGTAATACTTCAATAACAAATAAATAAACAGGAATCATAAAAGAAACTTCCAAAAATATTTAACCATCATCTTCCATTAAAATAAAAATTATGTATCATAATAAACAATCATTTGTCCTTTCCAATTGGATCCTGATAAACTTTACTTGAAGAAAAGAACTATAGAATACAAGTAACAGAAAAAGTAACTGTCATAATAAGCTCAGCGTGCATTACCAGCTTCTTTTTCCCTTTTTCTTTTTTTTTTGACCAAGGCAAAATAAGATAATTAAAGAAGAAGAAAAAGTACAGAGGCATGAAAGAGAACTCACAAGTAACCAAAGCCACGATGAAAATAATCCAAAACAAAATGTGACTTGGTTACTCATACATGATATTAATGAGCTCATGGCGAACTCCCTTAGACTGCTAAGTTAAACTAGCAAACACGATCCAATTCTCCATGCACAAGACCACCCTTTTGAAGTCCAACAGCCAAATGCCTCACATAGAAGTGTATGGAATAAAGGGCCCCGCATGTTATCACCCCTTCCTTACCTTAGCATAAACTTGATATTTCCATCCCTCCAAGGCAGTCCACTGTGGATTAGGAAACCTTTTAAAGATAATCTCAAAATTTGAAACTCCCTAATGCAATCCACGCTCCTACTATCCAGCACGTCTCGAGTTGAAGATTGAACCCATTCTTAATTTAACCAACTCATGGAAGTTTGGGATTTTAACATTAGATAGAAGTCATCACTTAATAGTCCCCAATCTAAGGTTTGGGTGTTTAACAAGAAAGGCAACTGTTAGTTACAATTCATCACATTATGGATCTTTACCAAAGTTGACCCCACCAATGTGGGACTAATATTAGATGTCCCTAGCTCCTCCTCACATTGAATGGTTGAGTAGGGTGTTACATTTCAAGGTTGCTGCAAAAAGCAGAACTCAATTATTCATTTCCAATCCTAGGTATGGGTCTAAGACCCCCAATCTCAATGAGGGGGAGGATGGTTGGCTAGAATGGCACAATGGTGAAAGATAATGCCAGTGCTTGTTGGTTGTGTCCCGCACACTTAGGCAGTTGTCTGAATGAAGATTCATAAGTGTAGATTTGCACTCATCGGTCACCGAAACCTTTTAAATTCAGCTTTTACCTAGTGTTGAATAGTATCACATACCATGGTTCGAGCTTTGGATATGTTTAAGGTTTCATATCTATTGTAGCCAATTGTTAGTTACTTGCTTTGAAATGACGAAAAAAAAACAAAAAAACTCCACACCCTACGAGCATAGTTGATTGCAGACCAGTATCGATGGTAGAAGAAAGAGTCCTTATGGGAGAGACTCCATTTGCAACCTAGAAGGTAAAGAATGCTTGAGTCCTTTATAGTAAAAACAAAGGTCTGGTTCAAGTTTGTTATCTCGCTATAGAGTAGTTCTTGGGGGATTTTTAAGGACGATGACCTTCGCTCCTTTTAACTTGATTAGGGTTTTGTATTAAGAATTAAACTAGTTCTCTTATTCAAGTGTGTAATTTGCTCTTTTTTGTTGTGTGACTTTCTCAATGCAATGTCAAGTTTGTAAATGATATAGGTTGGGTCATGCTTATATTATATATATATATATTCCTTTCTAAGCACAACGCCCAAGACATTACATAAGGACATATCTGAATTGAACTCTCCTATTCTATTTGTGGTGCTTTGTCTTTTCAAAATTTGATAACATTGACAAGAAAGACGGGATATGTCCTGTAATTCCAAAGGAGTTTAAGTGATCCCACATGTCTAGGAAAGTCGCACCCCACAAATAAATTATTTCTCACTCACTCCCCTCCGCACACAGGATGCAAAAATCCTCCAATTTCACAATTCATTTGGTCAAACATAATAAATTGATAGTCTCACGCATACTCAAAAGTATCAACATACAGTCTCAACATAAGGAACATCAACAAAAAAATGACTTAGATTTCTATAATTGTCATTCTATATGTCTTGACCATCAATTGGCTGATCAATCGTCACACTCCCATCGTTAAGTAGCCCAGCCTCTTGATGAACGAAAATCACGTTCATCAAGAGAAAGAATGGTAATCTCAAGTATGCCAACAATATCTATATCCAATGAATCAAGTGCATCTCCTCCAATATCCCACATCTTTGACTCAACTTCTTTGTACTCTTATTTTCTTCTTGACAAAAGACGAAGACTAGAATGCACATATACCAAATCTTCAGCTCGTTAATGAGTGGATGTTGTTATAAGTACTCCAATTCATCTCACAACATGAGGAAGAACAAGGTTGCCCGAGCAACTTCAAAGCCAAAACTTGGAGTAACATTGCAGAATAACCATGAGAAACCCACCAAACGTAACGTTTGGTTCTAGGTATACTCTATTTTGTAAAAAATCATTTTCTCCAAACCATGCAAAACCCGCTAAAAATCTTAGCATACTTTGTAATAATCATTCTTTTTTCCTCAATATTAGAAAAGTACAGCTTCAAGCATTTTTCCCTCCTTTGAAATCTCACCATCACGGTGTAGGAAAATACGATTAGGGGCCCCTTCAATCCATTCTCTACTACATTGCCTATAAGTAATCACAAATTAATATTATAAACCTATCCTAAAGTTTTAAACTAAGTAGAATAAAAACAATTTAAATCTTCAGTTACCTTAGATTCAAGGAATGTGCTAAACAATGCAGTGGTGTGTTGCTTTTCTCCCATCGATCAACCAATATATGATGCACCACTGAATAAAAGTCGGACTCCTCATCATCTACCTTTCCTTTATGGCAATAAATAATTTTCTTCACTTTTTCAATCATAGCATCCCATACACCAAGTGAAGACAAGGCTCTTATGTATAAGTCATTCGCAACATTGTATACATAGGCTTTGTGAACGAAATATGTAGTCCCCTCTGTCCCACCACAAGTCATCCAATAACTTCAATTTAACAAACGATGCTTTGTCAACATCATCCTCCCCATAGGAATCCTACTAATCACCAATCATCATGCTTTGGACGCTACTTTCAATGTCTTTCAACCTTTTGAGCGTAATTATACTTGAAGCAAAGTGGGTCTCTGCAAAGGAAAGTAACTTCAAGTTCGAATGTTCATTGAACATGTGCAATCTCATGGAATGGTTCATATAAAGTTCTTGATCTGCAAGTCATCCCCAACAATATCAATAATCCAACTACACTTATTGTAGTCATTTTCATTTGAAAGCGAGTTCTCTTGAGCAAATATGCTCTTCAAAGGCAAGATTGAGAGTGTGGATTATACAAATTGTCCAAAACACTTGGAGGGTACTGGCTCTCAACAAGTAAAACCCTCAACCTTGCAAGTTTGAGCATTGTCGGTTATGACTTGGACCACATTATTAGTCCCAACCTCGTTAATGACTTTCTTGATCAAACCGACAATTAAGTATCTCTTTGAACTCTCACAATTCACAGCCTTCAAAAACATTGGACCGCCCTTGTTAATCAGTATGAAATTAATAAGAGGCTTTCTTTGAGCATCGTTCCACCCATCACACCAACAATGGCTGCTTTTTAGTTATCCATGTCCCTCTAACAATCTTTGAATGGCTCTTTCTTTTTAAGCAAAGCCGTCCTCTTTCTTTTTTAAACCTTTTTTGTTTTTTGTTTTATCGTAAAGTTTTAGGCCAAATGAGTCGAGATAATAATGCTCCTCTTTGGAGGTACTCGCGAGAATATTTTTCGTCAAGTTTTAGGCCAAATGAGTGGAGATGATAATGTTCCTCTTGGGAGGTATGTCACGGTAATATTTGTCGTAAAATTTTGGTCACAAGAATAAGAAAATCAAATGAGGGTGGAGTAAATCTTAAGTGGCGGTGTAACTTTTGTCAAAATGAATATACAAGATCCCATACTAGATTAAAAACTAATTGTTCAAAGAAAAAAGTTGTGGGATAGCTATTTGAGACAATATCTTCCCAACAGTATAGGGCGTTGCAAAAGATTGTTGAAGAAGCTGCATTGAGAGTCGAAAATGCCCGCATTCAAAAAGTTCCTTTACCTCCTTCAACGGCCTCAAGTCAAGGTAGTTGCCTGAGTTCAAGTAGTGGTGTTAGTCTATCCATTCCAATTGATGGTTCAAGGAAAATGATAGCAACAAATAATCCAATTGTGAATGTTTTCAATCTTAATGATCAACAAGAGTTTGATGCTTTGATTGCAAGAATGTTCTACTTAGCTGCATTGCCCTTCAATCTTGCAAAGAACTTGTATTATCAGGACGCCTTCACATTTTCATCAAATAAAGCTAAGTCCATTAGTGGTTACAAGCCAACTGGGTACAATGCATTGAGGACAGCTTTGCTTAAAAAAGAAAGCGGTAACATTCAGAGGTTGTTGGAAGCAATAAAGTTCACATGGATGACCATAGGAGCAACCATTGTTTGTGATGGGTGGACCGATGCTCAAAGGATGCTTTCAATTTTATTAATTAGCAAGATTGCAGGTTTACTTGTTGAGCCAATACCCTAAGTGTTTTGGATACCTTGTGTAATCCACACTCTCAATCTTGCCTTGAAAAACATGTGTTTCAAAAAACTTGCTTTCAAATTAAAAGACCTACAATGAGTATAGTTGGATTATTGATATTGTTGAGGATTACGTGCAGATCAAGAACTTTATCATGAACCATTCCATGAGATTGCACATGTTCAATAAGCATTCGAACTTGAAGTTGTTTTTCATTGCACAGACCCACTTTTCTTCAAGCATAATTATGCTCACAAGGTTGAAAGACATTAAAAGTAGCCTAGTGATTGGTGATTAGTGATCGCTGAGATTCCTATGGAGAAGATGTTGACAAAGCACCATTTGTTAAATTGAAGTTATTGGATGACTTGTGGTGCGACAGAGTGGACTATATACTTCATTTCACAAAGTATATGTATACATGGTTGGCGAGGGCTGATGCATAAGAGCCTTGTCTTCACTTGGTGTATGAGATGTGGGATGCTATAATTGAAAAAGTGAAGGAAATTATTTATCGCCATAAAGGAAAGGTAGATGATGTGGAGCTAGACCTTAGTGGTGCATCATATATTGGTTGGTCGATAGGAAAAGTTAAACACCACTACATTGTTTAGCACGTTCCTTGAATCCAAGGTAACTAAAGATTTACATTGTTTTTATTCTATAAGTTTAGAACTTTTGCGTTAGGTTTATAGTATTAATTTGTGATTGCAGATAATGGATTGAAGGGGCTCATAATCATGTTTCCCTAATATCAAGGAAAGAAAAAAGGTTATTACAGATTATACTAAGTTATCAACGAGGTCGATAGAGTTTGGAGAAAGTGATTCTTTAGGAAATAGAGCATACTTAGAACCAAACGTTCAGTGGGTTCCTCATGGTTCTTCTGCACCGTTACTCCAAGCTTTGTCTTTGAAGTTGCTCGGGCAACCTTGTTCGTCTTTCTTTTGTGAGAGGTATGTATAATAACATCAACTCATTAAAAATGAATCAAATGATCCCTCAACGAATTGAAGATTTGGTCTATGTGCATTCTAATCTTCATTTTTTGTCAAGAAGAAAACAACAGTACAACAAAGTTGAAACAAGGATGTGAGATATCCGAGGAGATGCACTTGTTTTGTTGGATTTTAAGTGGCATACTTGAGATTGCCAATCTTTCTCTTTATGAACGTGAATTAGAAGGTGGCTACTTAATGATGGGAGTGTGACGGTTGATCAACCGGTTGATGGTCAAGACATATAGAATGGCAATAGTAGTCTAAGTCCATTTTTGTTGATGTTCTTATGTTTGAGAATTTAAATTTGATACTTTTGAGTTATGTATCAAACTATCAATCTATTATGCATCTAAATGTTTCATGTTCTTGAACTATTGATTATTGTTTGTGTTATAAAAATAAAAATAAGATTTTACGTGTCGCCAGGTCCTAGTTTTTGGAAAATTGAGTCGTCGGATCGTGTCTGAGATTGTGCATCCTTGGCATTGGATAGTTTTCTGTCAACTTTGCACCGATGTACGCAATGATGCGTACCCATCAATCACTTTTTAAAACATTGGCATTGGATAGTTTTTTGTCAACTTTGCACCGATGTACGCAATGATGTGTACCCATCAATCACTTTTTAAAACATTGATCCCTATTGACACCCCCCCCCCCACCCTTTTTATTTTTCTCCTCATCAACTTGAACTAGATAAAATTCCAATAGACATTGTGAGGCCAACCTCCTTTTCTTCACCATCCATCACACGCAAAGTTCATGAAACATGACTTGAGGATTCCTCTCCTAATCGGCTTAAACTAGATAGATTGTGAGGCCAACCTCCTTTCCTTCACCATCCATCACACGCAAAGTCATGAAACATGATTTGAGATTCCGCTGCATACCATCACCTTTAGGGGTGGGCACGGGACGAGATGAAACGAGATAGACCCATCCCTATCCCATCCCGTTCATACGGGATCGGGACGGGATCAGCGTATTTCAAATTGACCATGCAATTTCAATAACTAAAATAGATCTTCAGCAAATTGCATGTTCACATAATCATGCTGAAAATGAAATAATAAACCAAAATGCAATCAATTAAACATAATGTAACCTATGCCATAATAAGCACATGAAGCTGTCATTGGAATCTCTCACAGAGTTTAATTTTCATGCATATCTATCCTTGCAAATGAGATGATACTAGGAACTCATTAAATTGTATTATAGGTTGAGTATCCAAAGTTTTCAATGAAATCGAATGTACCCTAGTTAAATACAATTAAACAAATTGGTCTTCAAATATGAGTTGATAGCCTAACGACATTGAAAATTTTAGATGCTAAAATGTTATATACATCAGGTAATTTGTATGGGCATCCAAATATTACAATCCTAAAATAAATAAATAAATAATAAATATTAATAATAAATATTGAAAAATTAGTTCGAGACGAGATTGACGGGATTGAAAATCTTCATCCCATCCCATCCCATTCTAGATCGGGACGGGACGGGATTGAGATGAAATTATTCAATCCCATTAAGACCCGAAAAAATCGGGACGGGAATGGGATCGCGGGATGGGATGCCCACCCTTAATCACCTTTGCCTATTGCATCCCGGTCCTATGAGGCTTGTACCAATGTTGCGGCTTTCTCCCCACGCACTACATCCTGCTCGCTGATGCTAACGTGAATTTTCCAAAGCTCCTCTGCCTCCATTTTCAGTCAGTCACTGAGTTGGCCGGAGAACCCTCCTATGTGTTGGTCACCATGTCCTCAAATACTCCGTCCACTCATCCACATCTGCAACCACCGCTACCCAAAGGTTGTCGAGAGCACTCTCTAATCAATAGGCTCTGCTCATAGTTGTAGTATCCTCTGTCAAGCACAATGCCACCTCTTCACAGCCTCCTACATAATCCACACATTTATAATTTATCTGCTAGTGAACACTGAACACCCTATTCAAAATTAGATACCCATTTAAGCACCGCCTTTTTCTCATGACAAAACCCTAGTTATTACTTACCTCAACCCGAAGCAAAACCTAGTGCAATTCTATAGATATTTCTAGTCAGATGGTCCTGAAGTCCATAGTTTTCTTCTGGAGCTAAAGTTTGGGAGATGTCCAAGAAAAAACAAAGTGTGGCACAAACCATGATCAGGGAAGCTACTATCATAAGTCCCTAAAAATAAACAACTTCGAAAGTCGTAAAGAAAAGTTTCATGTAGAAACCATGAAAAATAAGAGTAAATCAGACATACCAAGGCCTCAACACCACCAGCAGCAGCAATTGCTTCACGATTTCTGTCATCAAACGATAAATTCCACAAAGCACCAGCAGCTTCTTGCCTGAATGACATGCGGAGGCAACAAAACAATCAGTAAAGAAAATCAAAAGGGTAGTGCAGGATTTCAAAGGGTTGCAACATTTGGTTACTCGAGAATCATGATTCTAGACGTACAATAAGCTCACCTGACACCTTCATGGTTAGATGTTGTAAGTTGCACTAATGCCTCAAGAGCACCTGTCTCTTGCCCAACAGCAGCATTATTGCTATTGCTATCCCCATGAGCAGCCAAGTTAGCTAAAGCACGAGCAGCCTGCATCATATAATGAGAATCAGTAACAAGCGGATGTAGAAATTACTATCGATGCACATAATAAATTATGAAGGGCCAAGATTGTCTATCCACAGGTGTATAGATTCAAATTCTACACCCTAAGAAAAGAACATGTTATAAGCGTTTTTTAGGGATTAATTAGGGATTCCATGTAATACATGGGTGGGTCTGAAATTAATTCTTTTAGGGTGTAAATTGTTAAAAACCCTATCCCCGGGAGTAAATGAGCTCAATTCAATTGTGAATTAGTACACAATGTCATGCATCATCCATATGAACAAAAAACCACCAGGAAAAATTACCCATCTACTAGGTAAAGATATAACATAAAGAGAGACAATATAGAGTATGCAGAAACTCACACATTATGTCATGGATATAGATGCAATAAATTAATCATTACCACAAAAATATGATGCATCAATAACGAGGTCAAACTCTAAAAAATCAGTGGATAAGCCAGGAGTATGGATGACAGAGCATCCAATCAAAATACATTTATGTAGTGACAACATTGAGACGGATACAAGGTGTCAGGCGCAGATTAAAAAAGTCCAATGCAGAACACACTTGAACATTACCATTTGTTTTTTCAACTACAAACTTTATTTTATTAGTCATGGTACTGGTATATATGTATTACTAACTTGCCATAAAAGTACTTGCAACATTTATAAAGAATTGAAACCTTCAATGGATATGTGAAATAGTTTTTTAGTTTTTTAGTTTTCAAAGCATCCAATCAATCCATGTCCGACACACGTTTCTTTTTGGGAACTGAAGTCCTCACACCCCAATACATACTCTCTCTGCAAGACTTGATTCTCCATGGCCATGCAAACGAGAAGAATGCATAACATATTGAGATAGTGTAAATTTTGAAAAGAATAACCATTTGGTCATATTGCACTCCCAAGACCTTAGGAGTGCATTGGAATGCGAAATCACACTCAAAACCTGGAATAACCTTTATTTTGTTGCTTATAATATAAGCTCGTACTTTCAAACTAATATAATTCTCATGTACATAATAAGAAATTATATGCATCCAACTATAGTGAAAAATTGAAAAATTGAACAGCATCAGAAAGAACAAAAACAAATGGACATTGCAAGAGAAAACATTGCAAGAAAAAGAAAATCAGAAGCTGATATTATCAACTTCTATCAACTGTATACCATAGGTAATGTCACAACATATCACAAATAAATACAGATGATCAAAACCCAGCAGAGAGTAGTAGTACCTGTTCTTGTACTCCCTCAAACTTGCATGACCGAGCAAGCATCACTAAAGCATGAACTCCGCCAGCCACAGCAACCTCCATACTGCATTTATCATCAGCTGCCAAATTTGCAAGCGCGCCCGCAGCACGTTCCTGGCATCAATACATATAAGGATTCACTATATACCTCGTAACTTTCACAAAAAAAAAAAACACATACAATACAAAAACGCAAAGCGCACATACAAGAACTCCATCACCACCAGAGGGCCACTTGAAAATCAGATCAACCAAAGCTTTTATTCCGCCTGCTTCGGCAATGGCACCCTGAAAAGAAACTTTAAATTATAGACATATGGCTTGGAAAACACTAGCAAGCTACAACTGGCACAACCTTGTGCTCTTCTCCAACAGAAAGATTCCATAGACCTCCTGCAGCCTCTTCAGCGACCAATCTATTCATTGACCTTGCCAGATCAGCGAGGATATTAATTCCTCCTTCTTCTGCCACAGCTTTCGCAACTTTCGCATTCACAGACAAGTTTGCTATAGCCTGCACAACTCAACAGTTCAAAACAGTAAAACTAACCACCATGACACCAATTCAAAATTGTGTTGAGTGCACATAAGGAGTTCTACCTTGGCCGCTTCAGACTGAAGCCCCTCACGACAAGATCTTGCAAGGTTCAAAAGGAGACGAATTCCACCATCACGCATGACTGCCTCTGCCCTTCCACAGTCAACTGTAGCATTTTCATCATCAATGACAACAAAAGTTGCAAGTCCTGTCGCTGCTCTTTCTTGGACATCCTCCTGTGAGCTTTGCATCAAACTGAGCAACAGTGCAGCACCCTGGCTTAGCCAGAAATTATCCAATCCCTGTGGAGTGCCTTCAGCAATACGTAAAAGTGAATGTGACAGACTCCATTCAAGCCAATTCATGATCTCATTCACATTCCTATCACCATTCTTGGAATTCCTCCAGTCCGAAAATACATTCCTCTCATTCTTTGTAGTATCGACAGATAAAGAAGCTACTTCTTTAAAGATGTCATTGAAAAGGGCAAGTAACGACCTACCTTTATATTTACAAGCAGAATTATTACCTCCTTCTTCAAGAATAGGGCAGTTAAGTGCACACAACACCTTCAAGCTTTTTGATGATGATAACAGTCTGGAAACAGCAGCCGTGGTGATATCAGTACATGAAACATCCACACCAACCAAGTTAGGCAATGAGTTCCAAAGCTGTGAAGTTGAATTCCACTTCATGTTTCTTGTGCCCGCAAACGAAATAAAACGAACAGATAGTACAGTCCCCAGTGCCAATTCATCAACATTCAAACAATCCATGAGTCCAATCTCCACCAAATTTTGACAGTTCTTAGACAAAGCATTAATGGCATCACCATTCACGTCTCGGACTCCAGAGAGACGCAGCTTCTTCAACTTAGGGCAACAAAGTGCAATTGCTTTTATAGCATCACTACTGATCCTCTCACAAAAATCTGGCCCAAGTTGGATACTCTCAAGTGCCTCGTGTCGTGCTGCCAACACAGAGAGGGTTGCATCACTAATCTCCCTACAGAAATCTCCATTGATCTCACGCAAATTCCTAGCTTGGAGATTCATGATCGCATTCGCTGATTCAGCTCCACGAAACCTAAGTTTCTGAAGCTTAGCACACCGAGAAGCAAGCGAAGTTGCAATGGCTGCATCACATTTATGCGCACGAAGATCCAACGAGCTCCACAGACAAGAAGACGCACCCAAAACCCTCCAAGTCTTACAAGTGGACGACAAGCTAGCACGGTCTCGATAATTCAGATAAGAAACAACTGAACCACTGTATCATCAGGCAAGCTTGTCCAATCAACTTCTCCTTTCCTCTCTACACTCGAACTTCCACCACCAATTTCCAAATAACTCCTTAAATCCACCTTTTCCTTGTCTCTAGATTGCACCCCTTTCCTCCTAACCCTCCGACTCATAATATTTCCAAAGAATCAATCAAATCTTACAATCTCTACAACCCTAATTTTCCACAATTTCACATAACAACGCAAACAAACTGATTGATAAGTAAACAACAAATCTAAAAGTAAAGCGACTAAATTTCTGAATACTAATTCATCAATTCACATAAAAGTTATAAAGCTGATTAGATGTAGCTCGTACCTGAAATCCGACCTTGTTCAAGGTCTCTGTAAAACCCTAGTTTCCAGAGAGGGATTTGGAGAGATGGGTTTGGGCAAATAAGGTTTCCAGATATGGATTTGGAGAGAGGGGTTTGAGAAGGGTCTCTGTGAAACCCTCGTGGAAGCATTTATCAGCTGGTGCACCTCTGTCTTCCTCACCTTGTACTACGAGGGTAACACAAACATTTTGATGAGGTGCAAAGAGTGATTTCCCTAAGGGTTCCAATGGACTGGTTAAAAACCCTGAAAAGAGTAAATCCCAACTTAAATATTAAATAATAAAATTCTATAATAAAAATATTAGTAATAACATTGATAAATAAATATTAGACTTCAAAATGTACTCCCGACATTGTAAAAGACAAGTGAGGTCCCATGAAATTCAATCACGGATGTTGTAATTAATGTGTTTATAAGTAGGTGAGTGAACGAGCGGAAAATGATAATAAGATGATGATCAATTAAATGAGAGAGGAAGAAGAACAGGGGAGTGAATAGAGGAGGGAAGATGTGCAAAATCAACAATAGACCTTCAAGACGTGTTTGAGACCGCTCGCCTCAATCAGCAAGTGATGACGATGAGACTTTACACGATATCTCCATCCTTTTTTAAATGACGGTGCATACAACTAATAAAACCGACAAGTGATAAGAGGAGACAACACGACTACTGATCTCTAGAATGAACCCATTGGAAGGCTTTGAATCTTGCAATCTCCCATGACTTACCCCTAACAAAACTATCAAAGCTATAGGAAGAGACTAATGTAGGAGCACAACCATGCCAAACGACACTCTAGTTGAGTTGTCATACACAAAACCAACCATGTACCATTTGAAAACCTTAAAATGCTAATGTACCCATTCACAAGGTATTTGGGAGAAAATGAAAGATGTAAATAAGCCATCATAATGGTTTGGCCTCTTATCTAGTTATCTAGACATTGCAGACACTAAAATCATTGACCAACCTTAGTGACACTTATTCGATAGGGAGTGGGGGTCGCAAGGCCAAAATCGTAAATTAAACATGTGAATGAACACAAGATAAAAAGGAGATGACCCAGTAAAATAGGGACATAAGAAGTACTAACTTGATAAGGTATGAAAATGATGTTTCAAGGGACACCCACAACAACCTTGATGAGCATGAGGCCTCGGCATCAATAGTGTGGGTGGTACCTATTTATGCTAGGTTACACCAAGAGTTGTGTGTTACCTTGGATTAGTCATTTCATGCCAAGAGCATTAGTAATTTCATGCTAGGTTACACCAAGGGTTGTGTTTTACCTTGGATATTTATTTTAAAGTTGAAAAGTAAGGATTAGTTATTTAGAGAAGTTGAAGAATACTAGTGGAGAGACATAAACCCGCGAGCCTTGTAGTCTTTCTTATTTTTGATGCAATATGCTAATTCAAAATTTCTTAAGTCTGATTATCTCATTTCAACTAGATACCAAATATTTTCCATTATGGCACGAAATCTTTTAGTGATTCATATATCTTCAGTTGCCTCTGAGACTGCCCTTAGCATGGGAGGTAGCATACTTTATCTATTTCGCAGTCATTTCTCTGTTAATATCTTTGAAGCCCTCATTTGTGCCCAACGTTAGCTTCACTCTCCATCAATCAGAATCTATTTTCATTAGTCAATGGATGAGTTGGAACAATATGATAGTGTTGATGTAGGTAGCATTCATATTGAAACATTTACTTTCATCAAAAAAAAAGTATGCACATTTATTTGTTTTTGTTATTTATGTTAATGTTTTTTGTTTCTGGTTCTTAAAGATCTCGGGATAATGATTAAAATTAAGTCAATTTTGTGGTAAGATTTATTTTTTATCTTTCGATATATTCTTTATTTATTGAATCTTATTTTTTATTTTTTGAAAGGCAAACAGGGTTTTTATAGAATCTCATAACCCATAAAGATGTCGCAAGCTGGGTTTGAACCCATGACCTAGTGGTACCATCCGGCCAAGATCTAACCGTGGAGCTGTCATGCCATTGGCGTTTATTTATTGAATCTTATGCATTATACATATTACTAATTAAGTGATCGTAGCATCATATGCTGGCATTCCATGCTTTTGCTAAAGTGAACAAATTGTGAATGTTGGTTGTTTATTTTGTGGATTAGGATTGATTTCGATTAAGTGACGGAATGTGATAAGAAATGTTTATTTCTTTTAATTTTTACACAGTCATATATATCTATGTATAGATAAAGTATCGTCTTTGTTAATTTAGGAAATTATTATATAGAGATATTCTTCACAATTCTTTATTGAAAAACTGAGACATGTTTGGATGCATAGTAATTCAATTGTTTTAAATTAGTCCATCATTCAAGTGTGGCAAATTTTTTTTTTTAAAAAAAACTGAATTTATTTTCACACAAACACCGGCTCCAACCATTAGATGTATAGGAATTTGAATGCTAATCATCAAATATATAAAATAGACATAATAACATGAAAAAGGGATCATCTCATAATCTTACAAAAATCAAGGAAAGGTCAAAGTCGAAAGTCAAGGATCGTGGATATTCCAATCTCGCGAGCCATCAAGGCTTTCCAACCCATTTTGACCAAATAGAGCCCAATATCTTATGGTCTAAATCCATTTTTCATTGCCAAATCAAAATTCAACCATTGAAATTTTGATTTCAACAAAAATATTTTACCATTATTATAGCAAACACATAAGTTCAACAACAAAGTGACAAACCACCAAATGAACATTGTCAATGTCCATTTCATATCCGTTTACCACAACTTTCTGACAAAGCTTATAAAATTACTATGCATATTATGCATTCACATTAGATTTCTTACATTTGGTCAAAACTTGAGGCTAAATAGCCATACATACTGTCACCCACCTTACTGGCATACCATAATTATATAAAGGCACCTCATTCCATGCAAAATTATCCAAAAGTTGTGAATCAAATTGTGAAAAAAGTTGTAGAGATTTGAGATTTTTATCTGTAAGGTTTAGTACCATGTATTTATGTTTATCACCATGAGAAACCTAAGGTTTACCACGAGTGACTACACTCTTTTAGGTTATAAGTGATCCCTAAGGGAGGACAACCTCGATTAGGTTCTCTTAATTTATTTTCTTTTTTGTTTATTAGACGCATGTCGTGATTAGCATAATATATTTGGGAGTTATCGTTTAATGAAATTAACTGAAGTTGTGTTTTTATCATCATGGATACATTTCTTATTTGAAGATTAAAGATGTCTTTACTATGTATAAGTCTAACAAAGCCACATTTTATTGCTCTAAGTATAATCATAGTATAAGATTTATACATGTACAAGGTTCATACATGATTCCTTTTTATGTTTTTAGATCATGCATATAAGCTTAGAATTAATTATCCATTTGGTTTGAGTATGCGAACTTCATTGCAATAATTTTCATCCTTAAGTGATGCGAGACCTACCTAAGGATGAGTTAAGATTTGGAAGAACATAAACGTGAGATCAGCCTAAGAGAGTCGTCAGTCCACGATGGTGACATCTAAAGCTCTAAGTATCTCCACACTTAGTTTTAACTCGTTTGCTTAGCATTTTGTGTTATCTTTAGTTCAAACAGTACTTCACCAATCACTTAATTTCTAATTAGGTTAAGTTTAAAAATAGAATTGAAAATCAGGTTTTCAATTTAATAACTCTTCTTTGTGGGATTCGACCTGTACTTGTCGTTATCCAACTCAATAGATAATAGTGCGTTTGTGATATGTTTTGAGATCGATCAAGTTTTTTGTGTCGTTATCGGGGAAAGCAGTGAAATGAGTTTTAAAATCAATTTTGAATGTTTATCACTAGTTAATTTAGGTTCGTTTTCATAATTTGTGTGCATTTGCATTATATCTTGTAGTCTGAAAACTCTGATGCATATTCATATTTGCTTTTTTAGAGTGTCTAACTTTTGTTATATATATATATATATATATTATTTTTTCCAATTTTCATGTTTGCATAAATATACATGATATGAGATTTCACTAACAACTTTCCATTTGTTCATTGGATTAACGGTTAGTGAGAACAAATTTTTGAACTTGGAATATATGTGCTAAAATTTGGACTGTTGTTGCCGGATGTTTGGAAAGCTTTACTGTGAATTTCAAATTCTGTTTTGCCCTTGACTTGATTGGATATTGTTCTGCATATTGTCTAGTTCTAGATCATTTTTTGGAGTTCAATTTGGATACTCGTTGAAACATAATTTGAATTTCATCACATCTACGCAATCTGGACATCGTGTTGTTTTTAGTTAACTTCATCTTTTTGAAATTTTCTGACTGCTAAATGGTTTTTTAGATATTTTATGAGAAAACTTTGGTTTGTTACGAATCCAAGGAAATTTTTGGATTTGAATTTCATCAAGTATTGAACTGTACATGATTTTTCAAAGTTGGCATATTAGTTCTGGAAATTTTCAGTAGTGCATTGTTTTACCAAACTTGAATTTTTGGAGTCTTTGATTGTATAGCTCTGTTTTTCAAGATCACCACTCACTCGAATAAGGTGTATTCTATTTGGGTTTGTGCGAAATGACAGTTGGAGAGGAGCTTTGGTGAACTTGATCAATGAAAGAAGGAAATTTTTTTAATTTGAGTGATGATGTAGTGTTTGAGTTCTATGAGAAATTGTCAGAGAGCTATCAACAGTGGGATTTCGTGAATATAAGAGATAAAACCTCTACAACCAAGGTAGGTCTTTATGAGGTAAAGGAAGAGATAGGTTTCCAAGCCCAGCTAGAAAACATGAGAAGACAAATTAAGGCTTTATCCGTGGCTCAAACAAAACCAGCTGAGACTATTCATTCAGTCATAAAGGTTTAAAGCAATGAACCTAACACAATTCCTTGCACCATTTGCACGCAATCAACACATACATCTCATTCATGTCCCATATTTTATCCAGAAGAACACGTCCAGACCATCAAAGCTTATAAAATAGCGAACCCTTTGAGCGAAACATACAATTCGGGTTGGAAACGCCATCCCAATTTTTCATGGAGGCAAGATCCGCCTCAAGTTAATGGAGAACATCAATTCTATAGGGGACTGATCCAATTTCACTCTCACACACGACAATTCACGAATGTGCCTCACCAGAATAGTTAATTTGTTGCGCCACAACAAAACAAGTCATCCTTGGAAGAAATATTGCAACAAATGATTCAAGCCCAAAACATGGCTGCTCAAGCCATAATGAAATTAGAAGAACAAATGAGTCAAATAACAACCATTATTTGCGACAAAGAGAAGGGTAAGCTTCCTAGCCAGCCAATACCAAATCCCAAGGGATAAGTTGTATCACAACCACCTCAACAACATCTTAAAGGCCAGTTTGGAATAAGAACTTGTTCAAACCAAGATTTCCAACATGAGGAAACAAAGTCCATTACAACTCTAAGGAGTGGTAAACAAGTTAACAATAAGATTGAGTTATCTAAAGAAATTGAACCAATTTAGTCTCAAGAAAAGAAAAAGAGTCCAAGTGTCTAAGAGTCCACCAATTAGGAACACAATTCCTAAGTAAAGCCAATAACCACAACCAATAGAGCCCTTTGTCCAAAAGTTTTGTACCCTGAGAGACTTTTACCACTAAGAAAAGGTCATTTGAATTATGACATCTTAAAAGTGTTCAAACAAGTGCACATCAACATACCTTTCTTAGAGGCTATCAAGCAAATATTTTCCAAGTTTCTCAAAGATCCGTGTAATGTGAAAAGGAAAACCAATGTTCCTAGGCAAGCCTTTCTAGTAGAACAAGCCTCATCCTACATCCAACAACGTATTGTGTGAAGTACAAAGACTTAGTTGCCCAAGCATTGCTTTGAGAATAAGTGAGAATGAGATCAAACATACTTTGCTAGATTTAGGAGCTAGTGTTAATCTATTGCATTTTTCAATATACAAAGCTCTAGGTTTGGGGGAGTTAAAACCAACTTCTTTCACTCTCTAGTTAGCTGATAGGTCAACAAGGTTCCAAAGGAATCATTGAAGATGACTTTGTACAATTTGATAAGTTATATTTTCCATTAGATTTCGTGGCGTTAGACATTGATCCAGTCACAAATGTTAGGAACCAAATCCTTGTCATCTCATGTCATCCACTCTTATCAATTTCGAATGCCATTATCCATTGTAGAAATGGTATCATGAAGTTGTCATTCGAAAATATGACAGCTGAACACAATGTTTTCTATAACAGCGACAACCATCCGACGAGGAAGAAAGCGAAGAAGCCAATCTCATAAAAAAATCTTGTTCAAAAGTCAATTTTGAATGAATTCTATAGGGATCCACTTGATGAATTTAACTTATTTTAGAATTGATCTTGATGATGATAGTGCCATTAGAGAAGTCAATTCTCTAATTGACTCTATCCATTTCCTTGACACTAGCACAAGGAAATCAAAGGTTGAACCTTTGCCTAATGAGAGCACACATATAATACCCTCCATATTTGAGCCCAACTTTAGCACTTGCCTAACACCTTGAAATACACATTCTTGGGAGAATTTGGCACCTTGCTTATAATCATTTTCATTGATCTTGATATGGAACAATAAGATAAGTTGGTGCAAGTGCTTCAAAAACACAAAGAGGCCATTGGTTGGTCTATTGCAGATATAAAGGGAATAAATCTTTCTGTTGTGATGCATAAGATCCATCTCAAAGAGGATGCAAAAACCTCTAGAGAACCACAATAAATACTAAATCCTACGATGAAAGAAGTTGTGAGAGAAGAGATGATTAAAGTCTTCAATGCAGGTATTATATACTCAATCTCAGATAGTCAATGAGATAGTCCCGTTCAGATAGTTCCCCAAGAAATTGGTATCACAGTTATAAAAATGACATTGATGAGTTGGTGCCTACTCATGTCCAAACCAGATGGCAAGTATGTATTGACTATTGGAAACTAAAGTCGATCACTAGGAAAGACCATTTTCTTCTTCCCTCCATTAAAAAATGTTAGAGCGGTAAGCCATTCATGACTAATATTGTTTTCTTAATGGTTACTCTGGCTACAACCAAATTTTAATTGCCCAAGAAGATCAAGACAAAACCACATTTACTTGTGCAATCCACCTGCAATATTTCAGAGATGTATGTTGAGTATTTTCTCCAATATGGTAAAAAGATTTTAGAAGTATTCATAAATGACTTATTTGTCTTCGGTTCTAGCTTTGATCAATGTTTGAATCATCTAACCCTTTGTGTTAGAAAGATGTAAGGAGAAAAATCATGTACTTTACAAGGCATTGTGTTATGTCACATTATTTCAGAAAGATGTATTGAAGTAGATAAAGCCAAAGTTAACAATATAGCTAGTCTACCAACTCTAAGAACTTTCAAAGAAATCAAATCCTTTTAAGGACATGCTCATTTATATCATCGATTCATAAAAAAATTTAGCAAAATTGTGAGGCCCTTGTGTGCACTTTTGTCCAATGAAGCCTTGTTCGATTTAATGATTAATGCCTTAAGGCATTTGAGCGGTTAAAGTCTGAATTGATAACCTCAACACCCATTATTCATCGTCATGATTGGAGTCTTCCTTTTGAGATAATATGTGATTCGTCTGACTATTCTATATGCACTCTGTTGGGGCAGCAAATAGACAAACGTTCCCATGTGTTCCATTATACGAGTAAGATTTTCGATTGATCCAAAGTGATTGTGTACACTGATCATGCAACTTTAAAGTACATTTTGTCTTAAAATGATGCAAAATTTCGTTTGATCTTGAGATTCGAGACAAGAAAGGAACAACAAGTATGGTCGCTGACCACTTTATCCAGGATGATTGTGGAGTCGAAGAAATAGTCGCTATACAATATACATAATAGAAAACTTCCATAATGAGCAGTTAATGATGGTCACTCATGTCCAATCACAACCACCTTGGTGTACTGACAGTGTGAATTATATTATTACAAAGAAAATTCCAGAGCATTGGTCTAGGCGTGACAAATTCAAATTTCTATCCATGACAAGTATTTTCCTAGGATGATTAATATCTTTTCAAATACTATTCAAATCATCATTTGTAAATGCATCCCTGAGTTGGATTAGAGAGATGTTTGGCATTTGCCATGATCATGCCTATGGAGGCCATTTTACCGCAAAAACGACTGCTGCAAAAGTATTGCAATGCGATTTTTATTAGCCCACACTTATTCGAGATGCCCATATGTATTGTCAAGCTTGTGTAAAATGTCAACAAGAGATACATCTAACTTCAATCTTGATTGTGGAACTCTTTGATGTGTGGGGTATTGATCTCAATGACCCGTTTGTCAGGCTCTTTTACTGACAAAACTGCTACCCCATGGGGTACCATCAGAGCTGAGAACACAAAAGATGACATTAGCTTCCAAGTTAACAGACAATGTCTCAAGCTCTTTTTAGAGCTTCGTAACCTTTAAATTGAGGAGATACTTCTGGAAGACCATGGCTACTAAACTTAATTGTCCTTTGTACTCATTCATTGTATATACCATTTACATGTTTTTTTTTATTTGAATGTCTTGGCTAATCCTACATTGCCTGTGTTTTATGATATGTCAACATTTATTTGAGCATCAAACAAAATTATGGAGATCTCTACCCTTTACTCCTTTGCTCCATTGTTATTGTTTCTCTTTAGTTTATACTTGACATGTGGTGTCTTATTTTAGAACATTGAGGATAATGTTTGATTTAGGTTTTGGGAAGATACTTCAAAACTTGTCTCATTTGAAAATGGGTTGTCCTTGAGTCATTATAAAAATGTGGTCTTCATAAACCGAGTACTTATCCATGATGAAATTAGGTTCCGTAAATCTAGTTGGAAAGGATTTTGAGTGTAAGATTTGAAACTTTGAAATTTGGTAGTTTGCACACATTAGACAATAGTTTGTACTACTCATAAGTTAGGCATTCTTTAAGAGTTTGCAGTGAGAGTTGTGTTTTAGCTTCGATATTCTTATTTAAAGTTGAAAGACTGGATTAGTTATCTAGTGAACATGAGAACACTAGTGGAGACTTGAAACCTGTGAGACTTTTGGTTTTCTTCTTTATGAGGGTTATGTGCTAATTCTGAATATCTTGAGTCCAACATTATCTTGTTGCATGATCTCAATACATTTCATGTTTTTGTAAGAAACCGATAATAAAAACAAAGTTGAATCATACCTTTAGAGTACATTCTGAAGTTCACCCAAGGCACAAAAACTATGTTATTCTTGGAAAATGAAGAAAAATAATTAATTGCCTAGATTGAGCCTTTTAACCTACCCATGTATTGTTCACCCTTGGAACCAATTTGAAGTCTATCATATTAACATTTTGTTCTTAACCTACAAATAACTCAATTATGTTTTTCTTGACCCCTGTGCTTTTGAGGAAGGTTGGAGATGAATGATTAACAAATAAGGTTTTATCACCATCAATGGATAGGCATGTACTTCTTAATGCCAAAGACAATAACAATAGCTTACATTCCAATACAATTTTGTACAAGGCTACCAATTCAAATAATAATAATAATAAATAAATTAAAAAAAAAACACTCATGAGTATACCTTAAGATAGATTCTCAACTCATCTTAGGGTGGAAATATAACTTTTAAACACTTAAACATCAAGCCAAATAGATCTTCTAATATAAGGATACAAACATAGTATTAAAGTATCCAAAGAATCCATATTGAAATGATATATTAAAGATCTAAATTTCCATTTGTTGACATTCAAACATCATGCTCGACTTGCAAGTCAGTAACCTCAAAACCCATGATAATAGAGGTTAAGTGGCTTGGGAGTCTTAGACCAAGAAAATCATAATCACTGAATAAATGGCTTGTTAAAACAATATGTAATGTCGTTCAATAAAAAATTAAAGTCTAACCCGAGTCACAAAAACTGAAGATATTCCCCTTTTTTATTTTATTTTTTGAATTTCAGAACTAAAATGAAAGAGAAATAATTGAGTGAATCCTTAATTCAAATCACTATAGTTTAACTTGGTAATGACGAAAATAAAAACAAGTGATGTATCCATACTAATAAAAGAGAACGCTTCTAACATCTTCATAAATGAGATCAAACCAAAGTCAATCAACAAAGTTAATATTACACTAGTTCTAAATTCATGAGATGAGAAAGCAACCATCCTAAATGGGCCTAAAAGGGGTTATGCTCAAGGGCGGATCTATGTGTTAGGTAAGGGGGTCAATTGCCCCCCTTATCTTTTTTAAATATTTCACTAAGTTATTATTTTTTTTACATTGCCCCCTTTAATATTTTATGTTGCCCCCCTTTATATGCAATTTTGACTCTTGACTCACTAAAAATTAAAACCACAAATTTTTTTTTTTAAACTCCACCCTCTCCAATCCCACTCCATTTTTTCTCCTTTTTTAATTTTTTTTTTAAATCCCCCCCCCCCCATTTTTTTAATCTCTCCCTCTCTTAATTTCCACCAACTCATTTTAATCCATTCACCCCCTACACACAAAGATAACAACAAAGATACGAGAAGAGAGGTACCATACATGGTGGGTTTGCTTTGTGATGCATGTGATCATATTCATATTAAAATATTTAATTGGTATGGGGACCGAGGAAGGGAAATTTTACATCGTTATCATCATTGATTTTATTTTGTAGAATTAGGATTATTTTACCTCAGACTCAGCTAGCCTATGGTGGTAAAAGTGATAAAAGATTAATTAACAAATTAGATTAATTGAGGGGTTGAAATCTAATCTGCTTTGCTTTCTCTCTAATCTCTCAAAATAAAAAAACAATCATTTCGGTTTGGGTTTTGGTTTGGATTTAGGGCGATTGGAAAAACACAGTAGCTGTAGGTCAATTCAGTTAATAAGTCGTTGTTTGTTTGTTTCGCCTGAGCTAACCCAAAAGGAGATAACTCTCTTTCTATACACACGCCAACAATTCTAGAGAGTAAAGTTTGGGAGCCACTTTTGGGCCAAGTTTTGGTTATTTTACACTTCTACCCCTTCTATAGATGGTGTGTTGTGATTTTGTTTTAAAGAGATGGGTAAAAGTGTAAAACAAACCAAAAGTGGCTCCAAAACTTGGCTCCATAGACTTATTCATGCACACACATATATTTCCCTTCGGAGAAAACAAACAATAAATAAGAAGATAAAAGATAACGGGTTGGTTGTGTAAGTGTTATCCTTGGAGGCTCTGACTCACGAGTGAGTTTGAGAGAAGAAGAGAGAGATAGACAAAGAGATAAACTAGGAGTAAAGAGGAAGATGATTCTAAAAATAAAATTGTCGTCCAACAAATTCACTTAAATCCATCCAGTTGAGTCTAGAGAAGAGACGCTACCGAGACTACTGCTGCTACTACTCCTTGGACTATACCGCCCTGCTACCTCAAAACCAAAAAGCCAGAAGAAAAAAAAAGCCAGAGGTTTGCTCATTGCCAACTCTCATCTTATACCACAATGCCTACTTCTCTTTTCTCAAAGTCAAATAAGCTCTTAATTTGCTAGCTACAATTGAATTAATTATGCCATGTATACAGTGTGTATGGTTGAATAGCTTTATAGTTAAATAGTTATGTACTGTTTGCCCCCCTTTGTCTGTAATCCTGGCTCCGCCCCTGGTTATGCTGTCAGGGGACTTTCCCATACCCTAAAGTGGAGTTTAGCCACATATAGTAGACTCTATATCACTCATGCATGGTGATAAACGTGAACATAAAGTAAAACTACCAAAACTAAAACTAAGACCTATAAGCTCTAAAGTTCTCAATCTCTAACTTCTTTCTATTCTAAAGTGTGATGAAGTACTTCCAAACATTAGGGTATTTAGAGTGAACTGGGATGAGGCTAATATATCGATAAAGTACTGGTGTTGTTTTGGGCAATAGAGTGGTTTACATTTTTTTAGCAAGCACATGGGCTTGAAAACAGTTTGGGGAATGGTGAATGATGAAAATGGAAAAATGTGCATACAGAGGTGGAGTCAGATGAGGGAAAGTGGTTTTGATGTTACTTTAAAACATCTACAATAGGCTTTAGGCTTTATTTAAGAAATGGGCACAATGGTTGCTAAACAATTGTTAATAATATTTTTTACCGCTGTGACAGTTCGGTAGAATGAAGATAGATTTTGGCACCCCAACATGCATTATTTCAGTGGTTGCTAAAGTAAGTTTGAAAATTCCTTGTGGCCCACATGAATAAGTAAAAGTAATAAAATAAGAAGAAATAGTCATTCCCATCCATCGGTTACAATTTGAGTTTCAAATTAGATAAATGATCATGTTCTGGTTGCTAAAGGACAAATATATTCCATGCTCTTACTTGCGTGCGTTCTTTCAAAGAGAGTCATGTCAGAAACATTCCTTTACTATGGGCATTCGACATTGAATGTTTGTATCGTTGAGCAATCCAAAGATGGAGCGAAAATGCCTATTGGGTGAGTTTTCACTATATCTTTGGTACATGCTCAATGGTAGACTTGAGTAGCAATCCAAAGAAACGCCTATTGGAGATGCTCTTGGCAAAAGAAGTGAGGTAAAATAAAGTGAGAATAGAGGGTGACATCTGACATAACACTTTGGGGATTGTGTAGAGATTCATTGGTTATGTTAGTCATTTGGAGGTTCAAATCTTCATGTTGACTTCCTTGAAATCCAAAATTAATGATGCTTTGTTGGATTGCCTTCATGGACATGGGCTTGAAAATCATTGAGTTTTGACAATGCAAGTGAACTTCTAGGGGGCTTCATAGTGCTTGAGTTTAGCCGTATTCGACAATTTTGTGTCGAATTTGATGATTAAAGTCGAATTTCTAGAAAACACACAAAATACACAAAATAAAAGATTTTTATAAAATATTTGGAAATAGAATTTGTATTGTGTGAAGTACTTTACCGTGCGGTCGAACTATTTCGGAACCTGGTGAGATTCTTGATAAAGCCAATGAGTTTTTGCTAATCTGTTGTCTTCTCAAGGCACTTGTATGGTTGATACGGATTTGTTAACTTGTATTCCGAAGTTGGTGAGTCCCGGTCATTGTGATACTTTGGTCAGAAGACCTTCTTTGGAGGAAGTGCAAAATGTTGTTTTCGACATTCCCAAAAATAGTGCACCAGGACCGGATGGTTTTACTGTTGATTTCTTTCAGTCTTGTTGGGAGGTTTTGAGTATGGATATTTGGGAGACAACTATACAATTTTTGAGGGGGAGGCGATGCCGGTTTCTTTTTCGGCTAATTTCATGGCTTTGATTCCTAAAACTGAGAATCCAGGTTCTTTTTTCTGAATTTTGCCCAATAAGTCTGTGTAATGTGATTCATAAGATTTTCAATAAAATCCTTTGCAATAGACTGGTAGATCTTTTGCCGATGCTGATTTCTCAGGAACAGGGGGCTTTTGTTAATTAAAGAAAGGTTCATTGGTGAAAATATTGGCTTGGCGCAGGAATTGATTAGGGACATTAACAGGAAGGTTTTTGGAGGCAATGTGGTGATGAAAATTGATATGGAAAAAGCGTATGATAGAATGGAATGGAATTTTTTGTTCGCGGTGCTTAACAAATTTGACTTTACTGGTAGATTTTGCCACCTCATCTCCAACTGTATTGCGTCTTGTGGCTTTTCAGTTTTGCTTCAGGGAGTCTACAAAGGTTTTTTCAAATCAACTAGGGTTTAAGGCAAGGCGATTCTCTTTCTCCATTTCTATTTATTATTGCTTCTGAAGTGTTGAGTAGGGGATTGAAGGAGGCATTCGCTAAAGGAAAAATTGGGTATTATTATACACCCAGGGCCTGCAATCCTATTTCACACCTTCTATATGCAGATGATTCCCTCATTTTTTTAAATGGAAGAAAGTCCTCAATTAGGGGATGCATGGAGTTCTTGAAATGTTACTGTAAGACTTCAGGGCAGAAAATAAATGACGACAAAAGTTCTTTTCTTTTGGATGACAAGGCAGTCGCGGAAAGAATTGTAGTGTTAAAAAGTTGCACATGTTTCCAATTTAAAGATGCTCATTTGAAATATTAAGGGAGAGTAAAATTTCATATTTTGAAGACTTGATTAAACATGTCCTTAGCTCGATCCCAGTTTATATTCTTAGCACCATGGGTGTACCTAGGAAAGTCTTATCTAGGATTAATAGTTTGTTGGCGGACTTCTTCTGGGGGATTGTGAAGGAAGACTGAAGAAAAAAATGGGTGTCATGGGATAATATATGTTTCCCACAGGAGGAAAAATGTTTGGGAGTTAGAGACTTGACGGTTGTGATGAAGGCTTTTAGAATCAAGGCTCTTTGGAGACTAATTAATTCGGACTCTTTATGGGCTACTTTTATGAGGAGCAAATACTGGTTGCACGGAATTGCGTTGAATAGTCAACTTGTGAAAGGTGGGTCTTCACTTTTTTTCAAAGAGATCATGTTGGGAAAATCTTTTATATTACAGAAATCCACTTTGGCGTGTTGGCATGGGAAATATCAGTTTTTTTGAGGAAAATTGGAACACGATAGTTTTTTTTTCAGGAGGTCAGAGGCATTGGTTGGTCAAGGGCTTTGGCCTTCAGTTAGCGAGGTGATTTCAACAGATTTTGAATTGGTCAATCCAAATCTCAGAAGCTTGGCCCGTAGTCTTTTTGCCGGAAGATTACGTGGAGAGGAATATGGGGATGACAAGTGTGTATGGGTACCAAACTCGAATGGGCTCTTCTCACTCCAGTCAGCATATGACATGTTACGGAGACATGAGAAGATTAATGCACTAAATAAGACGATTTGGCACGACATTCTTCCTTCCAGAATATCAGTTTTTGTTTGGAAGGTTCTCTGTAGAAGGGTGCCAGTGGATGGGGAGTTATACCAATGCGGCTTGAGTCTAGCCTCTAGATGTAGATGCTGTAACTAGCCAAAGAGTGAATCTTTGAATCATCTCTTTCTGGATGGGGCATTGGCGATGCAGGTGTGACGCCACTTTGAACGGATATTTAATGTGCACATAAGAAAACCAACAAAAATCTCCACGGTTCTCGTAATTTGGTTCAAGAGAGTCAAACATAATTCGCAAACATGTGTGTTATTCCTTCTTACTCCTATGTTTATTTTATGGGAAATTTGGAAACAAAGGTGCAAGTGTGTACATGAAAATGCTTCCCCAAATCCTGCTTTTGTGATTTTGAACGTTAGGCAAACAATTTTATAACTCCTAAACAAGTTAGCCATAACAAGGCACCGTTATGGGCTTTGGGGTTACATGTGCTCCCAGTTAGAAGGAAGTTAGTCAGAATTGTTTTTTGGCACCCCTCTGTCAGATTTTGTTGCTCTTAATGTGGATGGATCCTCCCGTAAGAACAAGGCATCTGGTGGTGTGATCATTAGAAACTCTAGGGGTCTCTGTGTTGTGGGAAAGCAACTATTTTTCGGTGCAGGCTCTAATAATAAAGCGAAAATTTTGGCTTTAGCTGAGGGCCTCCGCCTTTGTCTCTCATTAGGTTTCAACAAGGTGGTAGTTCAAACGGACTCGTAATTGGTTTGTGGCTGGCTTAAGGACACTTTGAAAATCCCTTGGCACTTGGAGAATATTTTGAAGGAAATTAAGTTGTTGGCGGCAACAATGACGTTAGATTCCCTTCATATCTATAGAGAGACCAACGCGGTGGCGAATGCGTTAGCTAATAGAGCACAACAAGACTATAGGAATACCTCCTTTGGTGCGAATGATCTTCCTAGGAGAGTGGCAGGATTGCTGGTGCTGGACCAATGGCATATGGCGTACATTCGTCACGGGGAAGAGTAGAGGCAACTTTATTTAGCGGCACTGGCTGAGTTTGCAGGGCAAAACAGGATCTGGAACGGCTGCGAGGAGCAGGGGCAGTCTGTGCG
This sequence comes from Berberis thunbergii, assembly GCA_003290165.1. Taxonomy (NCBI): domain Eukaryota; kingdom Viridiplantae; phylum Streptophyta; class Magnoliopsida; order Ranunculales; family Berberidaceae; genus Berberis; species Berberis thunbergii. The sequence goes on along the minus strand of QNQO01001343.1, from coordinate 200,649 downwards.
AGACAGCGTTTTCAACTGGGGGTGGCTGTCTCGCTGGCGGCTGGACTGTTTTGCATTCAAGTTCGGTCAGGACAGATGTCGTAAGGTGCATTCAGGCTGCCTGAAACAGGGTGCATTCTACAGGAGCACCCTGTTTTTGGTGCTCTCTGTTTTGCTGTAAAGCAGGGGAGAATTTGCTAGGCAGAGCCAAGCGCTGGGAGTGAACATGCCGGGTTTTTGTTGGCGGATCTGCTGCGTGGCACGAAGCAGCCAGACGTGTACTTGGTTCGGCAGGGTATGGTGTGCTACTTGGTTGTGGGATTGCGAATGCTGGTTGATGCTGCAGGAGTGAGGATGTGGATTGAGCAGGGAGGTGCATGTCCTTAACAGAGTTGCTATTTCTGTTTTTTAATTTTGGTTTTCTTTTTGCTTATGCGTTTGTTTTTGGTTTGTTTTAAGTTATTGTTAGTGGGCTTTTAGTCTTCATGTCCTGTTAGCCAGATTGTGGTTGGGTTGCGATCATTTAGATTGGGCAAGGTTTTTTGTCCTTATTTTTGTTTGGTTTTTATACGGGTAAAGTCGTAATGTACCCCTGTCATTGTAAATCAATTTTTTGATAAGTAATAAAGGTCTGACATCCCATAGCTGCCCCTCCCCACTGGAGGTTTAATTTTAAATAAATATTAAAAAAAAACTAATGAGGTCTCCAATAGCGATGATAGTGACTTGCTCAATCTATCATTTCTCAACTTCTTATATTCCAATCTTTTTCCAATGATTTCACTTTCAAACGGGGCGTACTCAAATATCACAACTAAATATATTCGGGTCACAACTCAATTAAAATCTCAATTGATTGAAGCTTTGCACTGCTCAACAGTAGAAGGATTTTATGGAATGGTGGCTTGCCATTAGAAAGTCAAACAATATTTCTACTAGCTTGGGCTTAAAAAACAGGTCATGCAATTCATCGCGTTCTGTGATTTTTGTCAAAGGCATAAAGGAAACTCTGCTTATGGGGGTCTCATATAGCCAATGATGCACGGATACAGACACAGACACTACACGCCGACTCGATAATTTAAAAAAAACTATGACTTGGGGACACGTCATACTATTTTTAATAAGTCATATATAAATATAAATAATAATCTAATAAAGTACTTTCCTAGAGTGTCTTGAAGAAGATGACACTGTTGCAAGAAAAAAAATTAAAGTAGAGAAAAAGTATAATAGAGAACAAGTAGAAGAGATAAGAAGCAAATGAGAGAAAAATAAGAAGCAAAGATTAAAAAAAAACATCGACTACTATAAGTTTTAGTGATTTTTTGTCTTATTTGTCTTTAATCGCAATTGAAATAGTCATTCACTTCAGATGGATCAACAATAATTATATTACGTGGTTATTTGCAAACATCTAAAAGTAAAAAGTAAAACAAAGTTGGTTTTCGAGTATTGATTGTGTCCTGACCAAGTTTCGGGTGTGTCGGAGGCGTGTCCGACATGTGTCTGACACCTACCGACACGTTAACAAGTGTCCGACACCTGCCATTGACCAAGTGTCCAACACGTGCCGAAGGCTTGTCGAGCGAGTGGCGTGTGTCGGATACGTGTCGGACACAGATAGGATAAGTTTTCAAAGAGTCTGTATTTCCTTGCATATAGCCATTAACTATTCTAGACCATGCTAGGCAGCATGTGTCAATGGATTTCGTAGAAGGTTTGCCTATCTCTCATCATAAATCAGTCATTCTCGTCATGGACGACCCTAACTAAAATCAAGCATTTGGTAATTCTTTCACACCTTTTCACCACCTCCATTACAGCTCAAGCTTTCCTACAAGACGTACATAAGTTCCATATATGGCTTATCCACTTCAATTGTCTCTGACAGAACTCAATATTTTGACAGGACCTTTTCCACTTTGTCGGCACTAACTTAGCAATGAGTTTGCGTACCACCCGAAATCCAATGGTCAAACTTGGAGGGTGAATGTTTGTGTTGAATCCTACACTTATGATGCATGACTAGTATCAAACCTTCCCAATAATGGGCACAATGGCTCTATCTTGCTGTATTTTGGTTCAACACCACCTACCATACAAGCATCAACATAACCCCTTTCATGACTTTTTATTGTTATACCCCCTTTTTTAAGCTATGCCCCATATTTATAACCACACCATCACTGAAGTACAGACCTACATCCAACAAAGGGTAGACATTCTCAACACACTGAAAGATATGCTATAGTATGCCCAAGCTCGTATGAAATTATATGCTGATGATGATAATAGAATTAGAAAGAAACTTTCGAATCGGTGACTGGGTATATCTCATGCTCCAACCATACATGTACTCTGTTGCACTTGGGAAAAATTTCAAGCTTTCAGACCTTTCCAAAGAGAAGACAAGGTGGGTAAAATAGCCTACACACTCAGGTTGCCACAAAGGTCACAAATCCAACCTTCCATGTTTCCCAGCTTAAAAAAAACACATTTAAACACACCATAATATTGTTCCTTCTCTGCCTTTATTATGCCCCCTAGTAACAACAAAGTATTAGCCTTCTGAAATTCTAATTGTTGAGGAAACCAGCGAGGGAGGGAGGGAGGACCCTCCATCTCCTTTGTGATACGTGCAGGAAATGAGAGACACGCATCGCGAGGAGAATGGAGGGTCCTCCCTCCTCCCTCCCCCTCGCTGTTTTCCTCACTGGTTTCCTCGCCAGTTAGACAAGTTCATTAAACTTAGGTCTTGATACAATAGTCTCCTGGAAAAAGATGGTGCAACATGGGATGATTTGCCTTCTATACAAGCCGCATTTTCAAATTTTAATCCTTCAGGACAAGAATTGTTTCCAGAGGGTGGTAATGTCACATTTTGAGATGAACACAATATCAATTGTTGGCTGGATGTTTAAGCAAGTGAAATTAGTGCTGAATTCTAGAGTAGTTAATTATGGCCCAATAATTGGTTAATTATTAGTGAACTTTCATGTAATTCAACCCATTTAGGGTTTTCAATATCAATTCAACTCTATTTGCTTCAATTTTATTTCTTTTGTTCTTTGTCTATTACAATTGCTTTCTACCAATTGTTCTTAGTCTATTACAAGTGTTTTTACATTTGGGTTTTTATTGAATGTGGCACGTCTGATCCTAGTCAATGTCATTGAATAAATGATCAAGACCCAATTTCATACCCAATATAAATTACGCATAAATTGTGCATACCCAACATGTAAATAACCCCTCTATTTCAAACTCATGAAAATGTGGTAGTTGTCTTCAATTTTCGACAGCATACAATTCACTTTCTCAATTTACTATTCAATACATATAAAGTTACAATCATATGACCGGAGTATCACTCACTTAATTGCTAAAGTTACTACCCAATGGTAATTTTTGTATGCCATAGAGCATTTTCAACGGTCTTTTAAGTGGCAACATTTAGCTAGTGCAGGATGAAAAATCATACTCCTCCCCATGAGGCTATCTAAATTTTGTAAAATAATACAAACTAAGGAGCTCCTTGCTTACTCTCCAAGTTTTTTTGCACTTATTCTCCAAGAGACTACCCAAACCCACTCCTTAACTTTATATTGGGATTGGGCTTGGAGCCTCTCAAACTCCTAATTCACACATAGTAGGACACTTTTTTATAATTTTACATTTCGATCATCTATGAGTTTTGTTCGAGATGAAATTTTCAAGAAAATTGCATATTACCAATAGAAACAATGTGTAAAATTTCGACCATTTTGACACCGTTCTTCAAGACACACATTAAGTCATTGCTATTAAATATCTTAGTAAACAATTTTTATGAGGTTTAAGGACCATCAGCTCAGAAAATGGGCGCAAGCCGGCTTGTATCCCGCCCAAGGTGGGTTTTCACTTGCTTTGCGATATTTATAGAAAATGTTTCTTACTCTCACGGATATCAAGGCATGCGTATCGAAATGAGCTGAAACTTTGATACATTGTTTCTGATGTTGATATTTAATATCGAAATGAGCTGAAACTTTGATACATTGTTTCTGTTGTTGATATTCTCAAAATTTCATTTCAACGGAAGTGGAAGACTAAAAGTTAAAAATGTATTTTGCACAATGCAAAGCATGTGTAGTTTTAGGGCTATTTGAAAAAATAGCATATTGTCCCGCACAATGCATATTAGTGCAAATGAGGGACTTAGGGTCCTATATCTATATTCATTTCCTCATCTTTAAAGTGCCTAGGATTCATAATTTAAAATTAGTTTGAAATGTAAAAGTAAGTGAAGCTCTCAAAATAAAATAATAAACACAAATTTTATGGAGAAAAAAGGTTAGCTACGAAATTCTAGCTGGCTTGGGAAAACTGCCTCGGGGTGTGTTTTAAAGAGGGGGGCAAAAATGTATTTTTGCACCCCCCCGGACAGTGAAACCTCGCCGGTTTCCCAAGCCAACTAGAATTGCTCTTTAACTAGTAAAGTGAAACTCCTTTGAAGCTCCCCATGCCACCTTGAATAGGTGTCTCTCATGAGATGTCCTTTAAAATATGATTTTTCATTCTTCACTGGCTAAATGTTGTCATCTTGACAAAAATCTCCTTATACAAAAGCAATTGAAGATGCTCCTGACTTTAAATACAAAAGTTACTACTCACTCAAATTACCAACCAAGTTCACAAAAACCATAGATACACCGGGCATCCAAAACTTTTGGATGCATATATTCATAAAATTTAGTAACATAATTTGTTGTGGCCATAAACTCCAAGAGATTGCCCCCACCACCATATCCTTTCTTTCAATCGTTACTTTAAATAATAATCAAAGCCGCAAAATGATTTGACATTACACTCATAGAGAATTTGATTTGAATTAAACAACATTAATTAACCTTAATCTTTGATTAGATTAATAAACTTTACACGAACAAGGTTACACTCCTCTCTGTTTCTCTACTCTCTCTCTCTATCATCTTCACAATGAAAGAAGTTTAAACGTACGACACTACCAAACATAAGAAGACAACGCCACATAAGAAAAAATAGAAGGCGACTGACTACTGAACACCATATCCTAATAACCATATCAAACTCATCCTCCTTCCCATCTTTCTTAAGATTGAACCTTCTTACAAAGAGACAACAATGAACTTGGTCTAACTTAAATTACCAAAATGCCCAAATCACGATCTCGGGTGAACTGCATCGAATTGTCGATGATGATTAACTGGGGTTGTTGCCCAAGGGCTTATGGACAAAGCACAATGGTTGTGGTTGTGGTTGTGATTATGTGCACTCATTAAATGAGTGTGGTGAGCCTCAGCCGCACCCACTGAAGTGGGAGCGACCGAAGCCACGGAGGTATTATTGGTGGCTGAAACAGCCACCCTTTCACATGATGGACACATGGTTAAGGTTGTTGGTGGTGTCATATGCATGTAAAACTGTGGAGACAATTTGAGTGCCCTTAATTCTTGAACCTCCTTTTGTAGCCTCCTATTCTCCTCTGTTAGGTTCTCACAACATCTCTTCAGGAACTCACAATCAACTTCTGTTTGCTTCAATTTTGTCCTACAATTTATTTGGATAATCTTTCATTAGTAAAGCAAATTCTATTTACTACACAAAAGGGATAAAACAGTAATTTGATGTTAAATCCTGGTGGGATCGCAAGTTGACTCAAAGAAAATGTAAGCCAACTCAAATTAACTCGGGCCGAGTTTTCGAGTTGACTCAGTTGAATTACTTTTTCAATTCCTGAACTATCCTTAACCAAAGAGAAAATTATCTCACCTTGCCCTCCTGTTCTGGAACCAAACTTCAACTTGTCTGGGCCTGAGATTGAGCCGTTTAGCCAAAGCCAGCTTTTGTTTCTGATGATACAAACAAACAGAACAAACATTGTTAGTCACCAAATTACCAAAAAATACCCTTCTCCACCTCAAACAATCACATTAATAGACGATTTAAAACTTACAGGGTTAAGAGTGTTGTGTTCTTTGAAGCTTTCTTCAAGAATGGCAGATTGATCTTTGGAAAGTCTGAGTTTCTTCCTCGATGTATCTCCATCTTCATCATCACTCATTCCACGAGACGAAGCTCTCTCGATCTCATTGTCTTCGCCACAGTTCGCCTCTCTCTCACTTCTCTTTCCGCTAACACTCGATACTGTGCTCTTTGGAGATGAAACACCTGCTTCTTCTTCACAATCTATAGTTGTTGTTGTTTGTGGAATTCGGTTCACATCAATTCCTCTCAGTAACGATCTCATCTCTCCTCCTCCTCCTCTGTAAGTTTCCAAGTTCCGATCTATAATTTTTCAAAAATCATATATCAGATCTCTAGCATTCGAATCACAGATCTGTTGAATCCGATAAATTTTCCTTTTTATTACACATTTTCGTTACACAAAAACCCCTAAAAATTTTAATACCAGATCATGCAATTAATTTTAAAATCTTCTTTTGATCTGATAAAAAGTAAAGTGAAAATGTAATTAACTTACTCAAACGATTACCTGCAACGGATGTTAGAGGTTCGGTCCATCTGTGATTCATAAACTGGGAAGAAGAAGAAGAAGAAGAAAGAGAAGGAGGCAAGAGATTCAACTGTAACGAATGTCGTCGAATCTCCTCCTCTTCATCATTAGCTCTGCAATTCAAGCTCAAACTCAAACCTAAATCGTCCTTCCCAATCATCTTCTTTACACTTTCTTCTTGATATAACTTTACTTTTTTAGGGTTGGTTGATGAAAAATCTGTCTCTCTTTCTTTCTCTTTGAGAAAAAAAAAAAGGCAAAGAAGGAAGATAAGGATGGCAAGGAAGGAAGGAAGGATATGAGCTTTATAGAGTAGAGTGGGGTGAAGGTGGTGTTTATGGCATTCAATCATCACTAGTTGTGTGTCAGGGCGCCAATTTATATCTCAATCATATCTTTATGAGGAGGACCCAGGTAACACCACACCCCATCCTTAACTTAACTATGGTTAAAGTTACTTAACCATGGTTAAAACACTGTTTCAGTTTTTTTTTTTCGACTTTTAAACAAACCATGCGGTTTCTGCGAGTTGACTGTTGACTAGAAGAACAAAATCAGAATGGTTTTTTTTTTTCAAGCAACCCTTCCCAACCCAAATGCCGGGGTTAGAATTTTGAATTGTGATCTTGTCCGTCACAAGTCTACTAACCAATAGGTTGGAATGAGTTTTTATTAGTATCAATTTCTCCCTTTTTCCAATGCTCGTTAAAAAAACCCACTATAAAGGTAGAAATCCTTTTTTTTTTTTTTTTTGCCTTTTTCTGATAATATCGTTTGAGTTAATATTGTAAGAAGTGATTACATTCCATTCTAAGCCTGCAAATCAAAATTGGGTTTTGATTTTGCTTCAATTTAAATAGGCAAAAAAGCTAAGCATATTTGACGTTTGAGCTATTGGAAATTTTTAACTAGCAGCTAAAAACAACAATTGAGTGAGGTTGGGAAATTGGCTCTACAATCAGGATGATGTGACATCATTAGAAGTAAGGATTGTGATTTCACTTTTTGAATTAATTTCGGTCTCTTAATTTTAAGAAATATTTTGTCTTGTAAAAAAAATGTATAATTTCTAGATACATAATGCATTTTGAGGGTATATAAAATATGTGAAAAAAATGTAAGTAGATAAATCTAATAAATACATTAAATGAATGCTTAATACCAATAAATGATACAAACATGAAATCAAAATATAATTAGAAAATCAGGGGGTTGTTTAAAAAATCAATAAATAATTAAAAGAAATGATAATTAGAAAAAACTTGAATTTACGAAAAAAATTCCAAAATTTGTCGAATAAGCTTTCGAAAAAATGAAAGTTTAGTCACTAAGTTTTGTATTTTTGGCGAAAAAATTGAATTTTATGAAAAAACTCAATTTTTTTGAAAAAAACCCCGAAATAATGTAAATTTATACTTTGCTTTTTTTCTTTTCGTAATTAAAAAAAGAAAATAAAAAATAAAAATTCAGTGAGACTTCCCGAAAACTCATTTCATGATTAGCAGAGTTTTTTTTACAACTTCAAGATAAATATAAACAATTTAAAATTTCATGATTCTTTTAAAATCACATCACGTCACTCTTGTTGTAAAACCCGATTTTCTAATATTACTACAAATAATTATGTTGAAAAAATAATTGTAATGTAATGTTTGTATGTGAGTGAGTGGTGTAGATAATTTGTAGAGATGCATTCATTAAATTTATCAACAATTGTTAAGAGTCTGACATTAGATTTGTGCCAAAAGAGTTCAAGATCCTCTATCATTCTATTTTTTTTGTCAATTATTCTTTATCAGTTCTTCTTATTCCTCCGATCTTCATTTTTTTAAGGCTCTCCGTCGCGAATCTGACGCTAGGGACCGGCTCTTAAGAATGGTTCTTCAATTATTTGTACTCTTAACGTGGGGTTGGTCTTTTCAGTTAAAAGTTAAGGGGATGAAAAAAGGAATGAAAGAGAGAGTTGTAGGACATAGGAAATAAAGACATACACGATGAAGCAAAGAGGAGGTAGGGAACAAAGGAGAGTGGAGGTCACGTGGGTGGGAGGTGATATGGCAAGAGGAAATCCTTGCTATGCGCCAAAATCCCGAATTCACGTCACGTGCACCAACATGTCCTGTTTGACACGTGGAAGACAGATAAAGGATGTGAGAAATGGTCCCAAAATAAAGGCCGTGCGTATCACATTGTCCCCTATTTAACCGACAAGCACTCGCTACAATCATTGGACCTACCATCATCATCATCATCATGAGCATGAGCATGAACCATGAGACCCCATGACCCATTTCTTCTTATTACTTTTTAGTCCTTTTTCTTCCGGGTTTCATGCAATTTGGTCCTCCCCACTTCCTTTCCCAATCCTTCGTGGTCCTCCTCTTCATGATTTACAACCTAAAAAGCCATCTTTTCCTACTTACTTTTAATGGCCAAACACACATTTCATCATTGCTCTCTTATTGTGATGTCCTTAATTGGTTTTGTTGCTCTCTTATTGGGCTGTCCTCAGTTTACCAAAACAACCCTACTGTTTTGTTATCACTTAATTGGGTGTTTCAATGACTAATCTGCCCTCGTAATTTCATCGAGAACTCCAACCTAGACTCATGGTTTTTGCCTAATCTAATTGTAATAGTCATGTAGAGATGCCTCACCATCTAATTAGGAATTTGACTTGTCACCCTAGAATCATGGCTTTTGTCAGTCGATAATTAGATAAAATAGGTTTTCATAGGATGGTGAAGTCTACGTACATCGGCAATCTAGTATTTGGACAATATGTTGAATACAAAAATGACACATTCAAAAATTAACTTATAGTGGAGCAAAACTAGGGGTGGGCAATGTCGGTTCGGTTCGGTTTTGAGCCCCAAACCGATTTCGAATCGATTTAATTCGGTTTGTCCAAAACCCAAATCGAAACCTAATTTTGTATTTGTAAACCGATGAATTCGGTTCAACCGAATTTCGGATCGGTTCGGTTCGGTTGGACCGAAATTTCAGGCTCAAGCATTTGAAAGACTTTCATTAAAACATATCCAATTTTTTTACAGGTCCAATTTTTTTATAGACTCAATTTTTAGCCCAAAATTGAAAACTTTGAGAGAATGGGGTGATTTAGTGCAACAGGGTGTATTGCAATGCATTTGTTGCACTAATCAAGTATTGACACCTACTTTTTATTTAGTTATTTATATATATTTAATTAATCGGTCGGTTCGGTTATAAATCGGTCGGTTCAAAACCGCAAACCGATTTTGAACCGTTTATAATCGGTTCGGTTCGGTTTAAATTATTTTCTCTCTACTCATATTTCGGTTCGGTTTACCGAATTTAAATCGATTTTTGCCCACCCCTAAGCAAAACCCCAACTCTCTACGTGTAATAGACAAATTCTTTGCTAATTTCTTTACTAAAGCTCCACTTGCTATCCCGTAAAATAGTTAATTTCTAATTATTGATTGATTAAACTAGTGTATTTGGTAAATTTTGACATTAGACATGATTAGGTTGAGAATTAAAAATGGAAACCTTAACACAAGGGGTAATATAGTCAAATTAAAGAAAGATTAGTTGGTTGGATTTAAATAAGTAAATAACTAAACAGACAACTCAAGTGAGGGGGGATATTTTATCATTTAATAATATAGAGGATATCCGGCAAGATGTCGGGTGATGATTAAGTGTGCCCCACGAGTGCGTGATAGCTGTCCCACGTGTTCCCTCTCACGCCAATTATGAGCCTGTCTTCGCTATCGTACGAGACTCACCCTCCCATGTGAACAGCACGCGACTTAGGCCCCACTTTTATTTCCCAATCCATCCTTTGTCCTTTTTTACCCGGATAATGAGTCACCACCCTCTCTCAATCTCCTCCACCCCACCCCCCACTCTCGTGAAGAAAAAATTATTGGGCGGGTGCTATGGAATGGGAGGTCAAATTCTACTTGCCCAAACTTCTTTTAAGGGTGGGCACGGTTCGGGATGGGTCGATCTCGTTCTATATAGTAATAGTACGTAACTTTTTTAAATTATGAATTTTTTGGGCAGAATCTCGATTCTGGATTGGATATAAACTCTTTTGGCATAATTTGAAACTCCATAATATCTAGTATGATTGCACGAAGATATGTTACTTTCATTAGTTGATGTTGAAATCGATCTCGATGTAATATCACAACTTCTATCCAATCAAAATCGTTCCCTCTCACCAATCAACATTCGGGTATGAATTATATGAACCTCTCACTCACGCCCGAGTAATGGTCCTCCCCATCATTTCATATAATCGTGTATCATCGTCATCTTTCTCATAGTTTGTATGAGAATCATACAAAGTAGTGAAGGGCATTTTCGTAATTTGACCAACACCTTCCTCCCACTTGTCCATTCCACTCATGTGGATCCTACCTGGAGTACCAGATAAAACCACAGAGACAACAGCGGGGCGCACGTGTATCCACTTGAACACACACGTGCACATGCGGTCAAAAGTTTGGATCTGGTCAAAATCTCAACATTTTATTATATTTAAAAATTTCGCTGCCTTATGGCACATCAAGCAGAACCTCTGCAAATCTTTTCTAAGACGTACGATCATTTGGCTGACTCTGATATGAGCCGTGGATTACGGAGCATTTCATCACGTGGGTTGACGAGGATACCAATAGGAGGGATGTAGTGTGCACGAGGGGTGTAATTTAGCTTTACCTGGATTATCGTGCACCAAGTTGGGCCGAGGGCCCACTTAAACTGGCCCATGTGAATAGCTTTTAGCTTAGCTGGTTATCCATGTGACTTAAAGTCTGATTTTTATGTTAATCGATGCTTAATCTGTATTTTGGTTTGCACATGTGAGGGTATAAACATTTTTTTAAGACCATAGCACCCTCTTACGAACCTTTCTACGCAGCCTAGAGAGAGTACTGATCAGTGCTTGGGGTGGGTAGGTGTCATGTACATAAGTGTCAACTTTACTCTTCTCTTCATCTTCTCCAAACTCATGAAAAGAGGGATAGAGTTGACACTCACGTATTAAACTTTCCCCAGACACAATGACCAAGCTAAGGAGTGAATGTGTTCCTAGGATATTTTGGACATTTTATGCTTAAATTCTCAAATATTGGGATACTTCGAGGAAAACATGTTTTCTTTGATTAGGGTATGGTACTAATAATTAAATTAAGTACTAGATAGAAGTATAGTTCGATTAAACATATTGGAAGTGCACATGATGGTAAGATGATTTTATTAGTTGTTTTTTTACGATCACTCGTGTCTAATCATTTTTTTGTCAAAATTTTGGTTTTGATTGTAAAAAATATTTTGTTCCAACCATCCTGATTGGGAAGTACAATTAATTTGAATATAATGTTCTTCTCTCAATAATTTATTGATTAGTCTGGGATCCAAAATGCAAATGTTGAATAATTGGTGCTGATCTTAATGGTCATTGAGTTTAATGATATTTAAGTTGCTAGTGGATAGAAATATCAGAGGATCATGGGTCCAACTTGTAATGCCAACCAAGACATAATACTACTAAGTTTAATCCCCAATTCTAAAGAGTCACGGCTACAAATTATATTTTTATTAGGGTTGGATTTTTTTACACTTCTACCCATTCTATAATTGATGTTTGTGGTTGTCTTTTAAAGAGAATGAATAAAAATGTAAAAAAGCCCAACCCTAAAAAAAAATGATCGATTGCCCTGACTGTCTAGACTTACTCAAGTTTAATACATTTGATCAAGTAACTAATGGCTTTGATGATCTAACAATCATGTTGCAAGACCTTATTGGATATTTTCTTAATGATAAGAGAAATCTAATTAATTATAAAGAATTTAATTGCTTTTAAAGTATAGCCTGGCCATCTGTCCTGAGGAACTTCTAAGAATTGAGATCATCCAGTGTTATACTACTTGGGCAACTCTAATTTTCCAGCAAGCAAGTCTAGAGAGCCAGGCCCACGTCAGAGCAGCCCAATACCATCCATCATCCTAGAGATGGGCCCATTACCAGCATCTCTAGAATGATGGATGGTAATGGGCTGGCCTAGCGCAGGTCTGGCTCTCTAGATTTTTGGTTTTCTAACACATTGCACAAAAAAATTTGATGATGCAACTTGTAGCACTCTATTTTTTTTTGGTTCATCTTGTTTTAGTGACCTCAGTGGACTCCATGAGTGTGGCCACACTTGAATTAGTCGTATTTTCTTCTTCGAGAGTATACATCTTGCGAAGTTCACCAAAATTATATAACTAAGTAAATAGTTTAAAAAATAAAACACAAATTTTTTCTCTTTGCCACATGTACATTCTACACACTTATTTTAAGTTTTATGTTTCATTTATTTTGCCTTTTACATACTTTATATTTTCAAACGTGCTACTATAGAGAATGAATCTCAACCCTCAACACCTTCCCCAATTTTTAATCCTTTTTTTTTTAAATCTCCAATGCCCATATTAATAGTAAAACCCTTAGCTAATTTGTAAAATAGACTATATATTTCACGTGTCGTTGGCACTCCACATAAATTTTTTTAGCTAAATACATATACTGAATATCCCAACCACCATGACCACTTTCACCTTCAATCAGTTTTGAAGTGCAAGCCTATTATAAGATAAAAATATATACTATAAACTTTAATGTTAGATTTAGTCAAGATTTGAATCAGTTGGAAAAATTTTCAAATGTTGAGAATAAGTTTTCACTCAAACTTGGAATTCGTCAAAATATGAAGTTCGGGATTTTTTTTATTAAATGTGTATTATGATGTCCGTTTCATTTTTTTTTCCTGGTATGATCGGTTCGTCTCATTTCTTTGAAAAACATGAGAAATACTAAGACGTGAAATGCATAAGACTTTTTTTAATAACAAAATATATACTTTTAAGAGCGTTTGTATTGATCATTGGTTACACTAAAAATATCTTTAAAAATACATTTCAACAATACCAAGTTACTAAAATTCGATAACCAAGTAAATAGTTATGACAATTTTAATTTTGAGAAAAATACAAAGTTTTCTCTCCCTGCCAGATGTTCATTCCACTAAAATTTTCACAATTTTTAAATTTTCTTTATCATTCGACATGTTTTATATTTAAAAACACGTCATTACAAGAAATGAATATCAATTTTCAATATATTTTCCAACTTTCAATCTTAATCATCTTTTATCTCAATTTCCTTATGAATAGTGAAACATCTAGTTGATTTGTAAAATAGACTAGGGTTTTCCGTATCATTGGCACTCCATATACATTTTGTTGTTTGCTAAATATCATGTACTGAACACCCCTGCCACCATCCCACTTTCGCTCTCGGTCAGTTTTGAAAAACAAACATGTTATAAGATAACACTATATACTATAAACTTTAGGGTTATACTCAGTCAAAATTTAAATAAATTAGGATAAAAAATTTCAAACGCCGAGAGTGAGTTCTCCCCCTAACTTTAAGTTCGCCAATTGGTATAGAAAATCTACCCTTATTAGATTCTTAGCATAGAACCCGAGATCCTGAGTAACAATTGGTATCAGAGCCATTCTTCTTTTTTGTCGGGGAGACAGTCGTTGGTAAATCGTTGATAGCGTTGGTAAGCCAGTCAAAGTATGTTTGTCACCCGTTTTGAACCCTGAGTGAGTCGCCATGGTGAGCGCAGTCTGAGAGGGTGAGGTGGTCCCATACCGGTGTTCCAACTGTAGGTGTTCCAAGCACATTGTTCCCGTTTCAACCCCAAGATTTTGAAAATGTCTTTTATATCAAGACTTTCTCGCTTTAGGCCAAGTAATCCAAATTTACAAAACAAGATGGAATGTAGAATTCCAGAAGTAGAAAAAGATTTACAAAACTGGTCTATACCAGCCGTCCCATACAAGAAAATTTATGAAGTTTCTCAATCCTTTTTCTCTAAAACACTGAAGATCTAATAGACATAGTCGAACAGACTGTGCCTCTCAATGGATCTTTAGATTCAAAACATTTGTTTTCAGCTCAAACACTTGACTATTTACTTAGTCAAGGTTACAAGTACATCCATATAGGTTTGATCCAAATCGGTCTCAAACCTCTTACAAGAACAGGGTTAGATGCCTGTGCCTTAATTGCACTTTGCGATTGTAGACACAATAGGTTTCACGATTCTCTGCTTGGAATTGCATAATCAACTTTGTCATCGGGTCCAGTTTATTTTAACTGCTACCCTAATTTCTCAGTGTCTCTGAAGGATCCAAACGTCCTTGAGACATTGACTCTCAATATTCAAACCTTTAAAGCTATGAAGACTCAGTTAAGCCCAAAAGCTCTACAAGAGTCTGATAAATGATATACCATCATTTTTCAAGCTAATAAGGAGAAAACCAATGTAATTGTCCCAAAGACAATTCAATGATATCAAGTCACCCTTCCAGATGTTTGAAAGGTCCAAGGCGCTGCTGTTCCTAGAAGATCTCCTTCTAGTCAGCTCGATCATGTGTTCACTCTCCCTGATGGGTCAGTAGAACTTCGATTCTCTGAAGCTAGAGTCACACGACTCAACCCTTCAGATTTCCAATCAGGACGCATATCTGAAGCTTCTTTCAGGACTGCTCCTACTCATGTCACTAGAGCAACTACCCCAGATGCTCTACCTCATCTTGATCTTGCAAATACTCGGCCTAATCTGCAGTATCCGCAGATCCCTCAACCAATTTATCATCCTCCTACTGAACAGGAGTTTGATCAAGAACAACAATTTCCAGCACAATCGGAAATGAATTTTCCACCTCAAATTGGTTCTTTACATTGTCTGTCTAAACCTTTTCAACTTGATAAAAAAAAGATTCAAACAAGAAATTATTATCCTCGACCTTCATTCCCTGATATGCAGTATGAAGAACGTGGATTACAAACCTTTGGATCATTTTCTACAGGTAATCTCTATATTTGGAATATAGATGGTTTATCTGAAGAAAGTATCATTGAAGTAACCGAAGAAATGGTCATGCTTGCCTCTACTCATTGTAGTGAATGCAAAGATGATAAATCTATTGCTCAGGGTATCATTGCTGACTTTTCTGGGTTAATCAAAGGATGGTGGGATAACTATCTTACCATAGGAGAACAATTAACAATTCTTCAAGCAGTTAAGGTTGGTCCTGATGGTCAACCCATGAAAACTGAACAAGGTTTCATAATTCCCGACTCTGGAATTACTCTTACTGTTAGCATTCTTAAACACTTTATTGGGGATCCAGGTGAATTTCAAGGTAAATCGAAAGATCTACTTATGGTTCATAAATGTCTTACACTGAGTCATTTCAGATGGTATAAGGATATTTTCCTCAAAAAAGTTATGCAACAATCAGAAGCCAGTAATCCATTTTGGAAACGAAAGTTTCTTTCTGGATTACCTGCTATCTTTGCAGAAACGGTTAGGAATAAATTACAAGATCAATATCAATGAGATATTCCATATGACCGCCTTACATATGGTGATTTAATATCTTTTATTAATAAATGTGCTCTGCAATTATGTAATGATCTTAGGCTTAAACACCAGCTTAAGAAACAACATATAACAGGGCTCAAAGAACTTGGTGATTTCTGTCAGCAATATGGATTTGAAGATTTTAGATTACCCCAATCTAAGTCCAAACAGCTTTACAGATCTCATCCAGCTCGTCAGTACAAGTCCAAGAAACCTTATGGGCCTAAACTCCCAAAGGATTTGGATAAGTACTACAGCAAGCCCAAGAGGCATGGGACTCATAAGCCCAAGCCTGAACATTATAAGAAGCCATATAAGTCCAACCCAACTTCAAAGCCTGTTTGCTTTAAGTGTGGACGTCCAGGCCATTATGCAAAGTCTTGCAGAACGGCTCAAAAGATTCATGCTTTACAAGCTCCTGAAGATATTAAGAATATGTTTCTTAATGTTTTAATGGACTCTGAAGCTAATTCTTCTGATGAAGAATTTCAAATCATGAATATCAATCGCTTTTCATCTGATTCAGACATCTCTTATGATTTTGATGATGGTGCTCAAGCATGTCATTGTAATAACATGAATTGTTCTCACAAAACAATTAATATGTTAAACAATAAGAAACAATCTAGTATTTTACTAGAATTTGTAGACAAGATTGAAGATCCAAGTCTAAAAATTGAATATCTTCAACATATTAAAAATTCATTAACCTCCCCTTCTCATGTTCCTGAGGTCGTTTAACCTTTTTATAGTCACAAAGAAGTTATAGATAGATTTAAATCTACAACTTCCCATCCGGTTAGTATCTCTGACCTCCAACATGAAGTAAACAATATTAAGAAAAATATTGCTTTACTTAATCAATCTCAACTGTATTTAGATCTCAAGGTCCATAATCTTAATACAGGCAATAACGAGGTTTATTCTTCAGAACCACCTGTTCTTCCTAAAAAACCCTCTTCTCAATTCCTTTGCAACATAAAGCAAAGTATTCCTCACCAGGTGACAATCCAGAAATGGTATGTCTCTGTTGATCTCTTCATCAAGAGAGAAATATTGATTTCTACAATTGCCCTGATAGACTCAGGAGCATATATGAATTGAAGAAGGTATTGTTCCAGCACAATACTTTACAATTACATCTCAGAAATTATACACCATAGATAATTCTGAATTACAAATTAAATACAAGCTTACAAATGCTCAAATTTGTAAGGACAAAGTTTGTATCAAACAACATTTTCTCCTTGTTAAAAACATGGAACAGAAAATGATTCTTGGTACTCCTTTTATATCAGCAATCTCTCTATTTACAGTCTCTAAAGATGGTATTAAGGCTACCTATTTAGGAACTGATGTTGAATTTAAATTCCTGTTCAAACCTGAGATTTTTGAAGTTAATCAAATGAATCAAAAGGTTTCATTTCTTAATTTCCTATCTCAAAAGCAACAACATTTAAATTCTCTTAAACAAGAAATTGCATATAAAAAAATTGATGAACAAATACAAGACCCTAAATTACAATCTCAAATTGTCCAATATCAATAACATCTTAAACAAGAATTATGCTCCAATATTCCTAATGCATTTTGGTATAGGAAACAACACTGTGTTTATCTTCTTTATGAACCAGGTTTCAATGAAAGCAAAATTCCGACTAAAGCTCGCCCAATTCAAATGAATTCAGAACTTATGGAATATTGCAAACAAAAAATTCAACAACTGTTGAATATGAATCTTATTCGCAACTCCAAATCCCCTTGGAGTTGTTCAGCTTTTTATGTTCATAAAGCTGCTGACTTGAGCGTGGTAGTCCTCGTCTAGTCATCAACTACAAGCCCCTTAATCAAGTCTTACGTTGGATTAGATATCTCATTCCTCATCAACGTGATCTTCTCAAGAGATTACACTCGGCATGTGTTTTCTTTAAGTTTGATCTCAAGTCTGGCTTTTGGAAAATCCAGATCCATCCCAAGGATAGGTATAAAACTGCCTTCAATGTTCCCTTTGGTCATTACGAATGGAATGTAATGCCCTTTGGTCTAAAAAATGCACCGAGTGAATTTCAGAACATTATGAATGAAATTATTTCTCCCTTTTCTCACTTTACAATCGTATATATCGATGATATACTTGTCTTCTCCGAGCCAATCTCAGCCCATTGGAAACACTTGTATCAATTTGAAAAATGTATTAAGAAAAATGGTTTGGTTTTATCACCCACCAAAATTAATCTTTTTCAAACCAATGTTCGTTTTCTTGGCCATACTATTCATCATGGTATGATCACTCCTTTTTCAAGAGCAACTAATTTTGCAGATAAATTTTCTGATGAAATTCGGGATAAAACCCAATTACAAAGATTTATTGGATCTTTGAATTATGTTGCTGATTTTTACAAAAGCCTCCGTGTTTTACTAAAGCCCCTTTACAATAGGCTTAAAAAAAACCCAGGTCCATGGACTGAAGCCCATTCTCATATAGTGCGTCAAGTCAAAGCCCAAGTCAAGCGTCTTCCTTGTTTAGGAATCTCAGATCCCAAGGCTTTCAAGATTGTAGAAACAGATGCGTCTAACCAAGGGTATGGTGGTATCCTTAAACAACGTCTACTTGATTCTACTTCAATCCAATTGGTTCGATACCATTCTGGTATTTGGAATTCTGTACAGATCAATTATTCAACTGTTAAAAAAGAAGTTTTATCGATTGTTTTATGCATCATGAAATTTCAAGATGATTTAACAAATCAAAAATTTCTTTTACGTGTTGATTGCAAATCTGCCAAAGAGATTTTAACCAAAGATGTTTTAAATCTCGTTTCCAAACAGATTTTTGCCAGATGGCAATGTTTGATTTCTGCATTCGATTTTGACATCGAGTATATAAAGGGAGCAGACAATTCTCTTGTTGACTTCCTTACAAGAGAGTTTATCCAAAAATGAGTTCGCAAAGCTCATATTCTTCACAGGTTCCCTCTACAAGGCCCCAATTCTAGTCTCAATATGTTATGCCGCCTTCTGCGACACAGCACAAGCCTCATTTTTCTTATGCAACTACCCTTAGCAATCCTTTTAAGCCACTCCAAGAAGTTGAATCAAGTTCTACAATGGCTTCATTCCAGAAGCCCCTCATCCATTCCAATCAGTATGTGACAAAGACTTGTCTCGAGCCTATCCTCATGCTCAAACCTAGTCTTTACTCTTTCAAGCAGGATCCTCAATCAATAGCCCGTCAGGTGTTCTCTTCACAGATGCTCTATGAAGAAGCTGATGGCCTCAAGAATCAAAGGTTCTATGAGTTTATCCTCATCGTCATAGATTCGGTGGTGATTACTCACAATATGGAGAAATCTAACACCCAGAAGATTTCTCATTCCAAATGTCAGATTTTAAAAATTCTGACTAAAACAGACTGGAAGCAACATCCAACCTCTCACAAGAAGTTTTCTGTTAACTTCCTTCCTGCATCCTTCAATTATCAAGACTACAAGCATTCCTGGTCTCGAGCTTTTCTCGTTCCTTCTCAGAACTGCTCGCACTCCTGGTTTTTCTTCTTCTGCAAGAAGTTCAAGCAACCTTCAATTCCTTTATGGTTTCAACATAAATGGTGGAATCATTTTGGTGCTGAAGATGGGATTCTTCCTCCTCCTGTCATTGAAGGATGGTCCCTTTTCAAGTCCAAGTTTGAAGCTCCAGCTCCAGTTCCCTAGCAAGTTCTGCTGCTATGGTTTTTCATCAAGTTCAATTTGACATGGATTTCCTGTTGGGATTTCTCTATCTCTGCTCTCACTACAATCAATCAGTCAGCTCAACCTCCTCTATGGTTCTGCCGACGATTCAAGATTAAATGGTGGCCGACCTTTGACCACAGTCATGCAACCAAAGACGGTGTCCTACGATTCTTCTCTGGACATCCAATCCCTGCTGCCCCCAACATGCAGGCCAAAGTTCCCTCTCAAGCACAGCTTCTTAAGGATCATATTAAGAAGCAACTCCGCGGCAAGCCAACGAGAGCTCAGCTCCTTGAGACACTCTCCATGATCGCTTCAGAAAACTCAGATGAGGAAGACGAAGCTACAGAGTCCTCCAATGGACCCTCCAATGAGGATGACTGTTATGGCATCTTTCCATCATTCACGTCACCCTGACCCTACAAGAATTATGGTGTCTCTCCATAATTGCAAGTATCTGCCAGCACTCGCCAGCAGACAAATTAGCTTTCGGCCACAGTACCTGACAACCTTTATTTTACTGTTTACAAAAGGATGCGTGAATCTACAGTTGATCCACTCATCCACAAATGTCAAAAGGTGAATAGTATTCTTCTTCCATGATTACAAGACGACATCTAGGAGATAAGCCTCCAACTCATCTCTTTCTAGAAACCTTATCGTTTCTAGGTTTCCGTTTCTGTCTTTAAATACAACCTTCTGTCTTGAGGTTTACTCAGACGAAATTAGAACCCCAACCTGTTATGTAACCCTGAGAGCTAGACTACTGTAAGCCTTCCTCTCTTATCCTATAAGTCTCCTGTAAATATTTCAATAAAATCATCTTATTTATTTCTGTTTTGTTTTCAAAACTTTAGCTTTAGATCTAATCTCTGATAAGATCTTACAATGAATCTCTAAGTGAAAAACAGGAAACTGTCTTAGAGCTGTATCGATCGATTGATCCAGATCAAAGTTGAATTTTTAACCATGTATTCATTTATTTTATTTATATGCATCTGGTTGATTATACTCTTGTTTCTGTATATCTCTTTCTCTCTTATTATCTTCTTCCTTCTTGACTTGTAAGTTTAGATTCTTAGCATAGAACCCGAGATCCTATAGAAAATGATCCAAAGGTTTGTAATCCACGTTCTTCATACTGCATATCATGGAATGAAGGTCGAGGATAATAATTTCTTGTTTTAGGAAGTGGATTTTGATGATTGCCATAAGTTTGTGCTTTACGAGCATGCTTTATGGGATTGATTTGATATTGAATAAAATTTAATCTATCCAATTCAGCCATAGGATCAAAATCTGCACTTATATCAGATTCAACAAACATATCTGGATTAGACAGAGTGTTGATATGGAGTCTGGTATCAAGTTTTAATGCTTCAAGCTTAGCATCAATATCCTTGATAATTTGATTTGAAGTTGTAAAAACATTTGGAGCTACTGAAGTGGGTTGAAAGTAAGTGGCTTTCTTAGATTCTTCAGTATGCTTTTCTTGAGTTCTCTTATCTTTAAGAGCATTTTGTAATAATTGATCTTGTACCAATTTATCACCAAGTTCATGGAGAAGAATATTGGTATAATTATTCTGTTGAATAATTTTGCTGATACATTTTGATTGACTTTCAGATGCAGAGTCTTTCAAAGGTGAAGCAACAAGATCTTGTCCCATAGTAGCAAATGTAAATTCGCTAAGAGGGGGCAATATTGAATTGATTGGTTGAGTCTCAGTAGAGTTCCATATTTTGGAAGAAATATTGAGAACATGAACATTTTGAAGATGAACATTAAAGTACCAATCTAAGAAGGGTAGATTTTCTTTAAGTTCTTCGCAACATTCATAAAATTTCTTTCCTAAATCAGTCCTCTGAGATTCAATTGTTTGAGCATAAAACTTTTGACGTCTTAGCTTATATCTTCTGACATAAAATCTGTTTGAATCTTTTTCTTATCAAGTTGAAAAGGTTTAGACAGACAATGTAAAGAACCAATTTGAGGTGGAAAATTCATTTTCGATTGTGTTGGAGATTGTTGTTCTTGATCAAACTCCTGTTCATTAAGAGGATGATAAATTGGTTGAGGGATCTGCGGATACTGCGGATTAGGCTGAGTATTTGCAAGATCAAGATGAGGTAGAGCATCTGGGGTAGTTGCTCCAGTGACATGAGTAGGAGCAGTCCTGAAAGAAGCTTCAGATCTGCATCTTGATTGGAAATCTGAAGGGTTGAGTCGTGTGACTCTAGCTTCAGATAATCGAAGTTTTACTGACCCATCAGGGAGAGTGAACACATGATCGAGCTGACTAAAACGAGATCTTCTAGGAACAACAACGCCTCTGACCTTCCAAACATCTGGAAGGGTGACTTGATTCCATTGAATTGTCTTTGGGACAATTACATTGGTTTTCTCCTTATTAGCTTGAAAAAGGATGGTATATCCTTTATCAGACTCTTGTAGATCTTTTGGGCTTAACTGAGTTTTCATAGCTTTAAAGGTGATATTGTAGATAAGGGCTAAGGGTTCAGAACCTTCAAGCATATCATAGCCAGAGGTTTGAATATTGAGAGTCAACGTCTCAAGGACGTTTGGATCCTTCAGAGACACTGAGAAATTAGGGTAGCAGTTAAAATAAACTGGACCCGGTGATAGAGTTGACTCTGTGATTCCAAGCAAAGAATCGTGAAACCTATTGTGTCTACAATCGCGAAGTGCAATTAAGGCACAGGCATCTAACCCTGTTCTTGTAAGAGGTTTGAGACCGATTTGGATCAAACCTATATGGATGTACTTGTAATCTTGACTAAGTAAATAGTCAAGTGTGTGAGCTGAAAATAAATGTTTTGAATCTAAAGATCCATTGAGAGGCACAGTCTGTTCGACTATGTCTATTAGATCTTCAGTTTTTTGAGAGAAAAAAGATTGAGAAACTTCATAAATTTTCTTATATGGGACAACTGGTATAGACCAGTTTTGTAAATCTTTTTCTACTTCTGGAATTCTACATTCCATCTTGTTTTGTAAATTTGGATTACTTGGCCTAGAGCTCAAAGAGAGAGAAAGTCTTGATATAAAAGACATTTTCAAAATCTTGGGGTTGAAACGGGAACACTGTGCCTGGAATACCTACAGCTGGAACACCGGTATGGGACCACCTCACCCTCTCAGACTGCGCTCACCATGGCGACTTACTCAAGGTTCAAAACGGCTGACCAACATACTTTGACTGGCTTACCAACGCTATCAACGGTTTACCAACGACACCTAGAACTCACCACTATCTCCCCGGCGAAAAAGAAGAATGACTCTGATACCAATTGTTAATCAGGATCTGAAATATCATGTACTGAACACCCCTGCCACCATCCCACTTTCGCTCTCGGTCAGTTTTGAAAAGCAAATATGTTATAAGATAACACTATATACTATAAACTTTAGGGTTATACTCGGTCAAAATTTAAATAAATTAGGATAAAAAATTTCAAACGCCGAGAGTGAGTTCTCCCCCTAACTTTAAGTTCGCCAAAACATGAATTTAATGATTTTTGTTTAAATCTTCATTAAGATGCCAATTTTTTTTCTTGATACTAACGACGTCAAATGCATTATATTTAAAAGAAAATAAAAATTAGTGTTTGTATTGATCATTGATTTCATTGAAAAACACTTCAAGAATACATTATAACAGTATCAAGTTTATTAAAATTCGACAACCAAGTAGTAATTATTACAATTTTAATTTTGAGAAAAAAAAAAAACTTTCTCTTCACCATATGTACATTCCACCAAATTTTCATTTTTTTTGCCATTATACATGTTTTATATTTACAAACTCGTCATCATGATAATGAATTTCAACCCTCAATATATTCCCCAACTTTCAGTCATAGTCATCTTTTATCTCAAATTCTTTATGAATAGTGAAAAACATAGCTGATTTGTAAGATAGACTAGGGTATTTCCTATGCTATTGGCGCTCCACATACAATTTTTCTTCTAAATATCATGTACTGAACACCCCACCCCTATCACCACTTTCACCCTCAATCATTTTTGAAGTGCAAATCTTTTTCTAAAGTAAAATTTGAATCAGTTGGGAAAAAAATCTTAAATGCCAAGAGTGTGTTATCTATCAGGCTTTGAATTTTGCTAAAACATGAAGGTTAGTGTTTTTGTTTAAATGTGCATTATGATGTCCATCTCATTTTTTATTTTCTGGTATGGTCGGCTCGTCTCATTTATTTGAAAAATATTAACGACGTGAAATGCATCAGATGTTTTTAATAATAAAATATATACTTTTAAATTTTTTGCGCTTGTCAAGATCAATGATTTCATTGGAAAAATCTTTAAAAATATATTCCAATGATACCAAATTTACTAAAATTCGACAACCAAGTAAATGGTTATGACAATTTTAATTTTGAAAAAAAAAATCAAAAGTTTATCTTCCCGTCACATGTACATTTCACTATTTTTTTCACAATTTTTTCATTTTCTTTGTTTTTCTACATATTTTATATTTACAAACATGTCATTGTAAAAAATGATATCAACCTTCAACATATTTTCCAACTTTCAATCCTATCTATCTTTTATTTCCATTTCCATTTCCGTATCAATAATGAAATACCTAGCTGATTTATAAGATAGATAATATATGATTATATTTATAGAAGTTCCAGTTCAAGTTCCAGTCTCATCTGAATAAACCTACAATCATGTAATGTAAGCATGAAGTCAACCCATTTTTAACCTTTGAAATTGAATTTTAGTTGTTTTTTTTTGTTTTTTGTTTTTTTTGTTTTTGTTTTTGCTTTTTGTTTTTTGTTTTTTGTTTTTTGTTTTTTATTTTACCATAGAATGATAATATGATGATTGTGCGAGCATTCCCATGAACTAGCTTAAGAGGAATCTTACTTTTGTAATGAAAATTGTGATTCACTATTCCATGAACACTTAAAATGTGCTTACATAAATTTATCAATCTTTTAGATTTTCGAATATGCCTTTCACCTTTTCTCATTTTTACGTTTCTTTTTATTAGAGTGTTTAGTGAAACAAAAATATGTCAAGAGTATTTACGAAAATCAAAATTTTAAATCATGAATCTTTCACATGGCAAATTTCTCTTCTTCCAACATGGGAGCATTGGAACCTCTAAAAGCCTACAAAAGATAAAATACAAATGGGTTAATTGCAATTTCCCCCTATAATATATGTCATATTCATCATTGCCCTCGATTAATATTCATATTGCACTTTCCCCCTAAGACTAACAGTCAGCGTGTATTGACCGTCTGTTTTCAAAGCAAATAACCAAAATACCCCTAAAAAGTCAAAGCTTGAGATTGAATATTTTGTTTCTCGAACATCTCATCTCGAGGAAAATCCCAAGGCCCAACTGAAATTGTATCTCAAGAAAAATCCAACAGTTGATTTTAAAAATCTTTCATCTTAAATAACTCATCTCGAGGAAATCTGATTGTCCAACGCACATATCAAGGAAGATCTAAAGATTTAGCACACATATCGAGAAAATCTGATGATTCACACACATCTCGAGAAAGTGGTGGTTTAGATTTATTTGCACACGCATCTCGAGAAAATATGAAGTTTGAATAAAATGCCCCCATATAATAAATTACTGGCAATAACTTAACCTCATAAAATAAAATTGAATTTCATTTTGCCCATTGAAACAGAACAAACCTGAGAGATGATCAAGAAAATTTTGATTTATCTTTCTCCTCCTCCCTCATTTTCTTCCTACACCATCTCGCAGCCTCGCCACCACCTCCCCCTTCATCCTCCCTCCTCTTCCACATTCCTCCACTTCCTCCTTCCTTTGTTTCACAACCCCTATAATAAAGTTATGGCTTCATTCTTCATTCTTCCACTTCCTCATTCTTCCTTCTCCATTTTCCTCAAGGGGCAAAATTAAATAAAAATTGTTCAAACTTTAGATTTTTCTTGAGATGCGTGACATACCATTAGTTTTTTCCTTGAGGTACGTGTTGGGCCATCAATATTCCTTGATTGTTTTCCTCAAGATGTGTGCAGAATCATTAGATTTTTCTCAAGATGCATGCATAATTAAATTTGGACCGTTAGATTTACCTAGAGATGTTTGTACGATTAAATTTTGAACATTAGATTTTTCTCGAGATGAGTTCTTTTAGATGAAAGATTTTTTAAAATCAACTGTTTGATTTCCTCGAGATACGACTATGATTTCAATTGAGCCTTAGGATTTTCCTCGAGATGAGATGTTTGAGATACGAAAGATTCAATTTGAGCATTTGATTTATCAGGGGTATTTTGATAATTTGCTTTGAAAACAGACGATCAAGGCATGTTGACTATTAGTCTTAGGGGGAAAGTGCAATATGTATGTTAATTGGAGGCAAAACTGAATATGGCATATATCATAGGGGGAAATTGCAATTAAACCAATACAAATTTACACCTAACATGCTAGTGACTTTTTTAGATTTATGACAATGCTCTTCGCATTTTTTAATATTTACATGCAAATTGAATAGGTAGATGAACATGAACAATGGGTGTTTGTGTCTTTTCAATGAAAAACACTATTACGTTTTTTTTTTAATTATTGTGACCTCCAAAATCCAAGTTGTTTACAAGCAAATTAGTCCCCTCTCAAACATTGCTTAATTATACCTTAGCCCATAACATAATTTATTTGAACTCCCAATTAACTATAAGCTATAAATAGGGGCTTACATTTATCTTTTAGATTTTCCATTTTGCCCTCCACATGTCGAACTTCTTACAATCAAAACCAACATCTCTCAAAATTTGTTTAATTGTATCTAAGCCCTATCATAATTTATTTGACCCGATATGATTTAGGCATACTAGCAAAATTGGCACGTGTAATTTCTTTAACTAATGTCTCAACCTTAGTATAATATTTTGTTAGCCAAATTACCCAAAACTTCACTTTGTACTTATTATTTTTTAAAATAAAATTAATATTTAATAATCACACACATAGAGCGCATCAACCCCCTAGTCAACTTTATCAAATTCACAAATTAATCGTTGTTCTAAATATTTGAAATTCATTTGTATATAAGTTATCTTTTGACATCTCTCATGAGACGATTGCCTATGATGACCAACCTTAGGGTTTTTCAAAAACTGCTTTGAAATTCTCCATCTTAATAACCTACTTTCTTAATGGCTCAAGACTCTTGTATAGATACACTAGATCTAGTCCGTCCATATGAACTTCCATTAGTAAATGAGTTTGTGGTTTGATTCATTGAACTTGGTACATTTAACTTATTTAAATTTTGAGTCATTTTATATTTAATGTAGGTACATGTATGGCTCTAAGTTTGAATACATGTATTAGTATTAATTATGGATGAACCTATTCATGGAGGGATGTTCCATGATTCCTATATAAGCTAGTCCCTATGAATGAAATGACAACTCAGATTGCAAATTCAGAATATATTGTTATTGAAGAACGTTCTTCCTAATTCACTTTCTCTTATCTCCTAGATGGATTCCTTAGAGTGGTGAGATAACCACTCTTTCATACTCTTATTTTTGGATTCCTTGAGTGGAGAGTATTTCTTATCCTTTCGCATCTGCGAAGTGACCTCAAAAAATTATTTCATTTGTTCGGTGTCAGTTTTGGTATTAGAGCAGACTCAATTCATTATCTATAATGGCTGATCGTGGTGCTCGTGGTGTACACCATAATGAAAAACCTCCAGTCTTTCGCGATATTGAGGTGGAAGAATTAAGAAGGCAAGTGCAACAGCTTCAATAACGATTTGCTCGTGTTGAAGCTCGGGAATAGGAAGAGTCCCATCATGATTCTGAAGAAGAATCTTCGGAAGAGGAAGATGTTAATCCTTTTTATCAAGCACGTGACCGTGACTCCAGTGAAAATGAGTATCCGAGGAGTCGATGAAGAAATCATCATTACCAACATCGAGTTCCACACATCAAAATGGACATTCTAGAATTTGAAGGGAAAATGCAAGCTGAAGAATTTGTTGATTGGCTTCATACAAGGAGCGGGTTTTTTACTACAAAGAAATTACGGAGGAACATAGGGTGAAGTTAGCGGCTATTAACCTAAAAAGACATGTTTCACATACATTTGAAGAAACAAAGAATTCGCGAACGAAAAAAGCGAATCAAGACTTGGAACAAGATGAAGAAAGAACTGAAGAAAAGTTTCTGCCACATCATTATCTTCAAGACTCTTTCTTGAAGGTTCATAATTTCAAGTAAAGAGACTTATCTGTAGAGGAGTTCAATACAGAATTTGAGAATCTCATAATGCTCTGTGATCTTGATGAACTATAATAACACACTATTGCACGCTACTTGAGAGGTCTGCGAAGTGACATTTGCAACACAGTTTAATTACAACAGTATTGGACCTTCAATGATGCGGTGAAGCTTTCTTTGAAGGTGGAAAGACAATTGAAGGAAGACCGCAACACTGGAAGTAGATCATGGAACAAAAAGGGCAGTGGAATGGTGTTTCTTCGAAAAATAGTCTCACTTATTGAGGAGGTGGAAGAAAAACCTAGTGATGAGTTTATCCATGAAGATGGAGATCTGAAGTACGATGAAGAGATTACTTATGGTGACAAAGGAGCAAGTCTAGTCATTCGCCGTAGTTTGAAGGCAAATCGACCATGGAAGAGTTTGTGATGTCATCATTGATTGGAAGAGCTGCGAAAACATAGTTGCTACAACCATGGTGGAAAAACTGAATCTGAAGACTAGAAAACACCTACAACCATACAAGCTTTATTGGTTACGAAGAGAAAATGAGATATGAGTTGATAAAAAAATTTAGTTTAGTTTTCCATTGGAAATATTTATAAAGATGGAGTATGGTGCGACGTTGTCTCTATGGACGCCTGTCATCTGCTGCTTGGAAGACTGTAGCACTATGATCGAAGAGTCCTCCATGATGGCTTCAAAAACACCTATTCTTTTGAGAATGATGGTGCAAAGATCATTCTAGGGCCTGCAAAAGCAAATAAAAGTGCGCAGAGAACTCAGAGACTAGTTCACGCAAAACAGAAATGTATAACACCGAAACTAGTCCATCCATATGAACTTCCATTGGTAAATGAGTTCGGGGTCTGATTCATTGAACTTGGTTGGTACATTCAACTTATTTAATTTTAAGTAATTTATATTTAATCTAGGTACACATATCACATATGGTTCTAAGTTTGAATACAAGTATTAGAATTAATTAGGTATTAGTATTAATTAGGGATGCACCTATACATGGCATAATGTTCCATGATTCCTATATAAGCTAGTCCGTATGAAGAGTGTTCTTCTTAATTCACTATCTCTTGTCTCCTAAGTGGATTCATTTGAGTGGAGAGATAAACACCATTTCATACTCTTATCTCTTGGTGGATTCCTTGAGTGGCAAATATTCGTTATCCTTTCGCATCTGCAAAGTTACCTCATAAAATCCTTTCATTTGTTCGGTGTCATATAGCTACGAAGGTATGTTAAATGAGTAAAAGTTATGCTCAACTCACGAGGTAGTCTGGAGTGTTCTCCTTCAATGTTCCCCTCAACAACAATATTACACAGAAACTTACTCTTCAGCTATGCAGAGTTTGGTAGACTCATCATCTCTGCTTGTTTAATTCATACTTCGGCAGCTATATATAAAAGAGCTTTTAGCCAAAACAAAAACAATTTGCATGACTCAGTAAGTTACATGTTTTTCTAATTTGCAAGTCTATCTTGATAGGTACATAATGATCAGCTATAACATCGGTTATAAGAAAACATACAAGAAATAGGCAAATGGCAAATGATCACATATCTGCTACTGCAAGAACACATTGTAGGAGATTAAACTGTGTTGACCGTATCGGTGAGGCAGCGTAGAATGCACCCCAAACCAGCTCTCTCTGTCAATCTTTCATGAATTCGGAGACATTGGTCACATGTTGGGCGGTCCCCAGTAGCCAAACCTCGGTACAAATACCTGTAATGGTGCGAACATGATTTAGTCACACTATAGTACCATTTTTCAATGAAGCTAAAGACAATAAATATATAGCTTTAGCTATCATATCAGCCACACCTTTCATAAATTATTTAAAAAAAAATAACTGTAAGTTCTTAGCACAACACAAATTTCCATGCCAGTCCCATAAACATGGGTAGATCAAGGCAATTGAAGGGGATAACCACGACAAAGCTTGTACAAGCTGTGCTAATTTTCATCAAATAGGTAAAAAAAGAAAGAAAAAAAAGAGTGACGTATCTATGATTTGTTCTTGCCTTTATTTTTCCAGATTGTCTGCGTCAAAAGCTCCAGTAAAATCCAAATAATATCAGCACTCTAGCATCCACTCTGGCAAGAACTGGGGCTACTCCCAATTTGCTAATGTATGACCATCGCAGCCACATATTCATTAATCTAACATTGATGCACATAATTTCTTTATCTAACATCTGATTCATGCATGACATGCACCATGATAAGAAGTAACCAACTTCCAAGAAAGAAGTGGGGTGACTCTTCCATTAAGCAGGTGCAAAGTGAGTCAACCTTGCGGCACCACTGATGAAAACAAAACAAAAAACAACATCCACAATAAGAGAGTGATCGATCACCCCTCTCTGGAATTGTTTAATATTACTTTTGCCTACATGGCAAGCCAGGCAGTCCTATGGAGAACTGCCCAATTACACCTGTGCCAAATAGTCGCAATGAAGAAGGGAGGAAATTGTTTTATGATACTAATCATAAGTTGCGCGACAAATGATAGGCTGGGTAGTAACTGAAAATATATACTTATTTTTGTTTTAGGAAAGCAAAGCAGGATTTTAAGGACCCCTAAACCTTTTGAAAAATAAAATGTCTGAAATACAATATCGAAAGGGTAAATTGCACCTAACATCTCATATTTCCCTTGAAATGTAAGGGCAATAACCATGATAAGTATATAACAAAAACCAAGGACTATTCTAATCTCTTTACTTTGACACTCAATCACTATCAATGGGTAAAGGAAATCCATGCTCTATTTCGCTAGAATGGAGTAAGTTAATAGTTACCATTTTCTATGCCGTGGTGGAGAGAAATCCATGTTCTATGTATTTTTTTTTTCGTTCTTAGTTCAAATAGATCTCCGAGGCTTACTTTGAAATCCCGGTTCCATGTTTTATTACTTACAAAAAATTTACATTTGAGATGAGTCTCAAACCAATTGAAAAATATAAATAAAAATGATATGAACCAATGACCTCCGGCCACAAAGGTAAATACCTAATCCACTAGGCCATTATATGGGTTGCGTCGCTGATAAAAGGTCGTGCGACTTTTCATTGGTTGCGAAAGGTTGGATAAAGCAGTCCTCATCCCTCTCTGTAGAGAGGCTTGAGCGCACCAGACAGGCTTGAAGTGTCATCGAGGGTGTTTTGGGACGGAACGTGGAGGTAGGGCTCTCTGGCTGTCAGAAGGGTGCCCTATCTACATCTCACAACCTCCTATTGTGGATACTCTAAGATAGGGTTTTTATAGGATCTCAGAACCCATTAAAGATGCCGCAAGCTGGGTTTTAACCCAAGACCTAGTGGTACCATCCGCCAAACTCTAACCGTTGAGCTGTCATGCCATTGGCTGGATACTCTAAGATGCACAACATGCCTTACTCCACAAGCAATCACTTTATGACCCTCGCCGAGCTTTTACATGCCCTCCCTTTGTCCCTCCTCTCAAAGCTCTCTATCATCATCTCCATTTTCTCCCTGAACTCTCTCTCCTCTTTCTATTATCCTCTCTATCCTATTTAAAAACTACACCAACCAATGCCAACAATCCAGCAATTGCAAGCAAAATAAACAAGTCTAAAATTCTAGCATCAAACCTAGCATGTTGGATGGCCTGCAACTCGTTGTTCATGGATTTGGTGGATGTGGCTGATTGTTATAGTTTTTTGGAGGGCGGGAGAAAGTATATCAAAGTAGAAAGAGGAGAAAGATATGGAGTTTCAGTAATGACAAAGGAGAAAGAGAAGGGAAAGAGAGTGAATGACGAAGTGGAGGGAAGTACAGGATAAAGGTGTGGAGGGAAATAGTTTTAATAAAATTAAGTGGAAAGAGAAAAGGAGGCACAACAATTCTTATAGTTGAGAGAATGATGGAGAAACAAGGGAAATGGGAATTTAATTGTCGGATCCGAGAAGTTAGATTCCTATTCCTCTTGGGATTATGTTTACACAAATCCCATGCACACCCGTTGAGAATACTTTTAGAGTGATTAGTTTCACACCAAACATTTTTTTGGCGAACCCGATGAGACACTTTTTGGATTGTTATGATCATGAGGCGTGTTGGAAACGAGACAAATGAATGTAGAAGCTATTCTATAGAAGGGTAGAAAAGTATTGGGTACATTCATGGAAAATGGTTCTTATCAAATAAATGATCCAACAAATGTTCAAGGAAGGTATAGTGATCAATTGCAATAAGTGCTATTGGATTTCCTATGTTTGATTATGTAGAGATGTTCGATGTGAAATTGTATTCTCAAAGGGTGTGCTAGGGATTCATGTAAGCAAAATCCCAAATGGAATTTGACTTTTCACATCATGCAGTGAGTTTAATGCCACTTTTTCAACGAAATATAAAATTGCATAGGAATAACAAAAGGCAAAGGAATGTGAAATTGCATTGAAAAGTAAATTGCATAAAGCTAAAGGAATTGAAAGGTGCCAAAAAAAAGTACATTGCAAGAATGTAAAGGCAAGAATTAGAAGTGTTGAACTGAAATAAATGAAAAAGACATGATAATTGAATTGAAGTTTTGGTTGAGAATTGTTTTTTTGATATGTGCAGTTAAGTTTAGGTTCTATTCATAGATCCAAGGTGATTACAAGAACTAACCTAACATTCAAATTCCAAAAATTACCCACATACATTCAAATTCTCATAACTACTGGATTACACTAACGACTTATTTAAGCACATGGCAATAATTATTTTGGTGCAAATAACTACTGGATTACACTAAGTTAATGGTCTTCGATTGGATATCGGGCTTGTTTGATTATCATAACGCAATTCATACAAGTTGAATCTTTCATTGGCCATTGGGTTTCATTTAGGCATCATAACCCAATTTGTGTCCATTGGCCATAGGGTTTCATTAGTTGACCCATTTGAAAATTTTCAAATCCAATCCAAACGTACCCCACTCTTTGGATCGGGGGTACTTAATGATCTAACGAGTGTAATCATGCATATTTTATTGTTCCCGCTATTGAAGACACCAATTGACAACATTGTTTCCTGGCATAACTTTCTTAATATAACTCTGGATCTACAGAGTTAATAGGTTTATAAAGGCAAAAAAAAAAAAAAAAGTTAATTTGCGATAACCTGAATATGTTAAATTGGCTACAAATTGCCTAGAGTTTATGCTAATGAAGAAGTTTAATGGAATTGTTTCTAGAGATTTAATTCTTAAGTTTCTAGATATGAAACTCTACTAGAAGAAAAACAAGAAATAGCTCATTGTTCTTTAAAGCCGCAAGACCATGCGGAGAAATCAGAAGAACTAATGCCTCAAGGGATAACATACCAAAAAAATGGATGTTGATTATTCGTTACCACCAAAATTTGATGATGATTGAGAAATCATGCAAACTCTATCCAAAGTCGAGGTTGAAGTTACTTCGATGAATGAAATTGATCCCATTTCCATTAATGCAAGTCAGTATATTGTTGAAGATGTGTACGAAAATCTAATTTGGATTGTTTTTACTGAGCACTCGAGACGGAATACTTTGTACAAGTTATGAAGTTGCATTCATGATCACCATTTGCTTGTGTTGTTCCTTGATGGAAATGTCGATTCTTTGGACATGAGTAAGTAAACAACTACCATGGGAGGATGAATTTTTTTCAAACTATTTGACAGTTTTCCAAGACATGTAACTTTCTGCTTGAATCTCCAAATCATGCATATAGTATATCAAAACGACGACAAAAAAAAGGACAAATTCAGTGTTACATTGAGAAAGTTATGGCTAAACAATATTCATGTCCAATTAGTGTCGTCAATAGTGGGAACAAAGAAAAATGCATGATCTCACTAGTTAGAGCAATGAATACCCACGATCCAAAGAACGCAGGGTGCGTGTATGGATTGCATTTCCAAATAGGTCAACTAATTGGGTTATAATGAAAGATCATGCCCAAATAAATGAGGTTATGATGTCAAAGTAGCCAATGAAAGATCCAACTTGTACGAATTGGGCTATGATAAATAAATGGGTTATGATAAACAAATCCAATATCCAATTAAAGTTCATTAGATGTGACACCAAGTTAGCTATTTCCACCAAAGTAATTATTGTCACAAAATTAGTTATTGCTATTACCATTTGCATAAAATAAGTGGTTAGTGTAACATGTAGTTATGCGAATTTTGAATGTGAGTTTTTGTAACCACCTTGGATCTATAAATAGAACCAAAACTCCATTTTACAAACTAGAAAGACACCTCTAAAAGAATGATGCAATTCAAAATCCGATCAATTTTTATTTTATTAAATTTTTTTTAAATCTTTTTCAGTCTTTCAATTCCTGTCATTTATATTTCCAGCAATTTATCTTTCAAGGTTTGCATTTCAATTCCTATACTTACTAGCGTTTAGTTCTTTGAAATTTATCTTACAATATATTTCAAACGTCTTCACCAAAAATCCTCTAAATTGAGGTGTCGAGCTCATTGCCTAATAAGGCAGATTCCTATGTAAAGCACTCGCTCACTTTTCGCTTAAAGTAGTAAGAGGGGTCCTCCCTTTGCCTTCGCTTCAACACTTTTTGACTACCTTGGTTTATATAAAAAGATAAAAATAAGGATAACCATAATGGGAATTATGAGTTAAATGTGGAGATGCATAGACATAACACAATGCTTGATCTAGATTTATCGTGTAAATTTGATTTTGAGAAAGCATACTATCATGTAGGTTGAGATTGTTATGTGTAGCTTGGAGAAGATGTATTTATATTTACTTGTCTACAAGCTCTTCCCAATCTTTATTAACGCCACCCTCATTGGTTATTTCAAAATTCATAAAGGTATTTGCAATGGGCAATGGTGATCTATGGGTATGTCAACACATTGAGCCCACAAGGCTTAACCCATAGCACCACAACCATGACTCACATAACCGAATCATGGTTCTGATAATTCTAGGAGTGTCCAAGGTGCTTACACTAACTCCGAGTCCAAAACTCAATCTATACTACAATCCGAGATCACTAATTGATCCTATACTAGTCGATGTTATAATACAACCGTTCAAGTGTGGTCAATAACATGAACACAAAGCAAAAATAAGAAAATACAAATAAAAATAATCAAATTTCTTTGAGAAACAAATAAAAAACAGAGTAAAGAAAAAGGGTCGCAGTTGGAAGAAAACTATGTTTAGAAGTTGAAGGGTGACTCCCTTCGACAAAGATGCAACATTTATTTTTGTTTTGTTTTGTTTTTATTTTTGTTATATGTATATACACACATATATATGCAATGCAAGAAAAGATATTGATTTGTATATTAGGGGGTGGATTGGCATATTCTTACCATAATTTTAGGAGGGAAAGCTCCCCTCGATGCTTTAAAATCAGATCATAGTGTTTTCAAATCAAATTTTGGCCAGTAAAAAGCTTCCAAGTTTTGGATAGGTGACAAGAACATCGGCCACAAGTACGCACAACAAAGAGTCATCTGCCCTCATTTCTACCATAGAAGATTGTGGGGGTGGCAACTTTTGCAAAAGATTTTTTTAGGGTACTATATCTACCACTACTCTTGCAAGGACAGGTAAAACATGTATGGTTGTTAGGTTTTCTTCCTCCTCGTGTCATTGACTCAGGAGCGAATGTGCATATTGCTAGTAACTCCTCCCACTTTTCCAATTTGCTACCCTTAAAGTTCAATAAATTATAGCTGATGGTTCAATTCACCCTATTCTTGATCTGTGCCGCTCCACCAAGGACTTAACATGGTCATCTGCTTCGTTACTTCAACCCCTTCCAAAGCTCAGTGACATTCAATCCTAATTATGCTTTTTAGGGTAATGATTGGTTCGGACATGTGTTCCATAACCCCATTGCAATCACATATTTGCATGGCCATCCTTTTTTTTTTTTTTACAAAAGCTGTGTAGCCTAATTCCAAGTGTAAGTCCAATGTTTGTTCTTGATGTGAGGCTTGCTAGAAGTACATTTCATCGTCATAATGATCTTGTTCAGATACTTTTGATTTTGTGCATACCAATGTTTGGGGACTTTCTTGAGTTTAATAGTCTGGATTATTTTATCTTTATACAAAATTACGCTAGAACAAAAAATGGCTATTTTTAGTATAGTTCATAATTGCAAACTTTGGCATCCCCTTGATGGTGCTAGAACCTTGCGATTTGACGTGTACGTCCCAAAATAGGCGGCTGATGGCCCTCATCCATCTCCCCAACGTGAAAGTATTCAATCTCTTATAATTATCAGAGTCTATCAATTTGCGTTGTTACATACAGTGAATCACAGCCAGATGGATTAGTCGAGTGTTTGAAAGCTGGGTTTACTCCGATGCTGCCAATTCTCATATTGCTCTTTTGAACTCTGTTTGGATTTTTCATAGTGTATTTGTGAGTTACGATTGGCCACTTTCTTAGCTAAATATTGAAAATACTTTCCTTCATGACATCTTACCAGAGGAGGTGCATACAGATCAATGCTCCTATGCGTATTAGCGTCTCAGGCAAAAGGATCTAGTATGAAAATTGGAAAGGGCATCTATGGGGTGAAGCAATCTGATGCATGAGCAAAGAAAACATAATTAGTATTTTAGTAAAATTCATAGTTTTAGGAATATTAAAATGTTTTATTTTATATCAAGTAATATTAAAGTTTTAGTTATTTTGAGTACTGGAAAAATGTCTTATTTTGAATATAGTACTTTAGGGGTCAAGTTTATGTAGTTTTAGCAAGTTTAGGAGAGTTTTATGCTGGTATTTATTTTATTTATAATGATTGGAAATGAGATTTGAATTCAATTTTATAGTGATTAATTGAAATTAAGCTTTCGGCTTCTTGTTCTTCCAGTATGGAAGATTTTTTAGCATTGGTGCTTCAATCAATTCTCGCTTGCATGATCGATATCAATCGCGATTCCCATGCTTGGTTTGACAAGTTTAGATCTTGACTTCAACACCTAGTAATTCAATTTTGACTTCAACACCTTCTTTCAGATCACTCCATGTTTGTCCTTAGGTCTTTCATCCGAGGGTATCATACCTCATAGCTCTAGTTTACATGGATGATAATTTGTGTCCGGTAGGGATGCAGCTAGTGTTGCTGATTTGAAGGTATTCATCTCACCTGACAATTTCATATACAAGATTTTGGCCTATTGGTTTTTTTTATTTTTATTTTCTTGGGACAGAAGTTGCTTGTTCCAAGGAAGGTATTAGTCTGTCTTGGATGACGTGCCTTGGATCTTTTGTCAAAAATTGCTTTACTATGTTGCAAATCTATCAATATTCATGGGGAACTCATTGTGAAGCTGATGCAATGGAAGTTATACGCTGAGATCCTGGCTGTTATTGACAATTGGCTAGCCACTTGATTTATCTCATGGTGACATGACGGTGTTGTCAGTCGATTTATCCTCGACAATCTCATTGGGATGCAACGATTCATGTTTAACAATATCACAAACGGG
The DNA here is from genome assembly GCA_003290165.1 of Berberis thunbergii. Lineage (NCBI taxonomy): Eukaryota > Viridiplantae > Streptophyta > Magnoliopsida > Ranunculales > Berberidaceae > Berberis > Berberis thunbergii. Next base: position 163,138 of record QNQO01001343.1, on the reverse strand, counting down.
CGACATTCTGAGATTGTATCAGTCCTCATAAGACATTGACATTGTTGAATATTTACCAGAAAGAGCAACTTCCCTTTCTTAAAGAAATTGGTAATGGCTTTTGCGGGATATTCTTTAACAATGTCCCAGCAAGACTGAAAGAAATAAGCATTGAACCCGTCGGGCCCAGGCGCCTTGTTAGGGTCCATATTCAAAACCACCTGCTCAACCTTTTTTACTGTAACCTCCTAAATGAGTGATTCTCTGAGTGCATCAGAAAGAAGTAGCGCCAGCTGAAAGAGGGCCTCCACTCTGCTAGCCGTGCCCACTAGATTAAGAAAGTTGAGTTCAGCCGGTCTTTTGATGTTGACTTCCCCAGTAAGCATAGTCCCACTCTCATCCTTTTTATACAAAACTAGGAAAAAGAAGGACTATAATCTTTTAAGAGTCGATATGAGATTCTAAATCATAAATTGGACCAATCTAGTAACAAAACTCATTTTACCCCTATATCTAATCTCTGTTTTTTCTTTTCTTTTTTTTAATAGCCGAAGCCTGCTGCTTCAGCGTCACATCAAGATGACAGGATTCGAACCTATGGCCCTCTGTATCCAAGACAGATGCTGAAACTGACTATTGTGCTATAGCTCATACAACTGATACAATATGGGAATGGTTCCCTTTACATGGATGCTGTAGTCCCCTATCTCAAATTGCAACCTTATTGTAAATAACTTTGTATTCCGGGAGAGTACTAAGCATAGGTTGACTACTACTTCATTTGTGGTGTTCTGATGAACAAGCAGACCATCATTCCTTAAGCTCTCGACATTTTGACCAAACAACTTTTTTTAAAGTCAAACAAACACCAAATTTTATCGATCAGAGAAGAAAAAGCTGAGTCAGAAATTCATCATACAATTAAGATGAAAACAAAAAGCGCTGCAAGAGCATGAGACCCAACCAAACATAAACCTATCAAAAGAACAATTCTCAGTAAAATCCTCAATGATCTTGTCAGCGGATCCCCAAACCTAAATGTCTTCCTTCAGAGTAATGAAACAATGAACAATCTTCATGTTGAGCTCTTTCTCTTATAAAAAGCAAGGTTCTTATATTTCTATCCTTCCATAATGCCCATGAGACAAAGTGGATTCCTCTTCTACATATTCATTTTCCCATTCTTGAGATGTTCATATGTTTCCCATTAAGAAATGTCATCCACACCTTCTAGGCATAAGGGCAACTAAGGAGAATGTGATCCATGGATTCCCCTACTTGGTTACATAACACACGGTGATTGGGGATTCAAATGCCTTTTTTTCTATTTAAGTTGTCAAAAATGAGAATTTTTCCTTGAATAACTGTCCAAAGGAAGAAATTGATCTTGGGAGAGCAATACTTCACCCATATCTTCTTCCATTACTCAGCAATGAAGGGGCGTTCATGCTCATGGACAAAACCATTGTTGATAATTTCAAACTTCTCCTGACAAAGAGATGCCTCGCTTCTTTCCTCCCAACAATAAGCTATCATCTTCAGAAGAAATATGTTGCTCTTGAATGATGGATAACAGATTCCCCAAGTCCTCCGTTTCCCATTCATTGAAATCCCTTCTAAAGTGGAATTTCCATCCTTGTTGATATGTTTCAATCCTAGAAATCTGCCATAGATCCATTCTTTCTGCTGCATGTTCTAAATAGACTGGGAAATAAGGACTTTAGGCTCCCAAACCCACACCATTTCCTCCCAAAAGCATGGAATTACCTTTTCCCAACTTTAGAGAAGTTTGGGCATTTGAGCTGATGAATATTTTCCAAATACCCTATCTAAGGTGTATTTGGTGATTTGTGCCTGTTGCTGAAGCTTCCCACCATATTTATCAATAATGATTTGTCTTCAAAGGGCAACCTTCTCCTTTTCAAAGCTCCACAACCACTTGCTGAACAAAGCTTTAATTTTTCTATTACCCAGGCTACCCTTGTTGTTAGACACAGCCTTTATTCCAAGCCAACAGTAAATGAACAACTTTTTCTCATTGTTAGACACCCATAGGAAGTCCCTCATAACCTTTTCCATTCTCTTAGCAATAGAAAGGGGGATTGTGCAAAGAGAAAGGAGGTAAATAGGACTAGCAGCTTTAGAGGGCATTATTTGTTGATATGTGTTCCATGCAGGCGTGTTGATGGGTATGTATGCTCCAACTGGAGGGGAAATTTTCTTATAGTTTTGTGGCGGTAGTTAATAAAGAGTGGGATGTGATTAATCTATTTGTTACGTCTCTCCATATATTCACATATCATTCTCTATGCTCCTTTTTCCTCCTGTTACAACGAATGGTAAAAGCATTATTGATTACTCTATGTGATACCCAACCACATCTACCATCAATGCACCCAAATCTAAAACCAAATTGCCCAAAACCCCATTGTTCTTTTTGTTCCACGCCATCCAGCACAACGCATATGGAAGGAACTTCTACAAAAACCTTCCTTTCTCTCTGCGCTTCTGTACATTGATTTCCAATGCATACACAATCTGATAATCATAACATGTCTGAATATTGGTATGTCTGGTACCAAGAATATGATCATTATCAACCTCAAGATTTTTGACAAGATATAGAATTGAACTCTCAAATTTCTGATAACATATCGAAATTAAATTACTTGGAAAGGGGAGGAGGTGGCAATGTGTATGTTTCCTACACAAATGGCAATTGGAATGTCGTCTTCAACCTCATCTCTCTCATTTTTGCGCTCTCCTCCTACTCATTTCCCTTTGCTCTATTTCAATGGAAGGAATTATACACAAAAAAAATTTTGGATAGAAGTACACGCTCAAACTTTTAGATATCCACTTGCACATTTATTGTTCCATCAAACAAGACACTGAAACAGATATACCTCCAATGAAAAAGAACACCAAACAATAAAGAAAAAGAAAAAAGTGAAGAATAAGCACTTCTAATCCCATTTCACCATCATAATAAACAAATTAATAGAAGTTTAGACAAGAATTATAAACAAACTAACAGAAATCTAGACAAGAAAAACAGCTTACTTCATGAGGATGTCGTAGTACTCAAGATCCAGTGAAGAGAACAACCCATCAACATCTTTAATAGCCATCATAGCTCGATGCACCACTATCCAGTTCGCAGACTGTTCTAATAAAAGAACCCAAACCCCACATTCAACGAAAAGGAAATTCAAACACAAACAATTGGGATTTAGAGTGCTGGAAAACTTAACCTTGCATCGTTCATCTTTAGTTTTCGGAGGTGATCCTTCGAGAGCTGTTTTTAGAGCCTCAACTGGCTTCGACCTACAGAATTAGAAATTGGAGATTTAAGTCGATAAAATTAGGTACTTAGTAGTAGTAGTAGTGAGTGATTCGTACTGTTTAAGTAAACTTTCGATCTTCCGAGATTTGTGTTCAATTCTTGTGATGATGGCTTCTGTGTTGTCTGCCTCCACAAACCCCTCTCGCCCTGCCATTTCTCCCCCACCTCCTCCTTCCTCTCACTTAACTTGATGAATTTCTTTTACTTCTATGATACTGAGTGAAGTAAAGACTGTATGAGCAGTGAGAGAGTGAGAAGGTCTAGGAAATGAAAGGGTTGGTGAAGGGAGGAAGGAGAGATGGGTGTATCTGGCGCTCGCCAAAAAAAAAAGTAACGAAGGGAGGAGAGTGAATGAAGGTGAAAGAGGAGGGAAAATTGGTATTTCTAGTGACGGGATAAGAAAAAACTCAATTAAGGGGAAAAGGGAGAGGAGAGAAGGAGATAACCTTTCTAGAGATAGTGAGGAGAGAAGGGAAGAGGTGATGAGGGTAAGTGAAAGTGAAAGGAAAATGCAAGACACACAAGTAGTTTTAGCTGGATTCACAACATTGCTGATCCTGCTCGCAATGTTATAACCTGTGGAAACGAAAGTACCAACTCAAATTTAAAAGAAAAGAAAAAAGTTTAACTGGGAACACAAATTTCATGTGCATATGAATCCATCTTAATCGTGTCTCCGAAAATGATAAATAAAGAGTCGAAAATCAAAACATAATAGAAAAATTTTGAAATCACAATCAGATAATATATTTTCAATAAAAACAATCTTAAATATGAATGTTACAAAATGGAAAAAAAATAAAAAATAAAAAAATTAATCAGTGCGACACCCAAAACCCAAAATGAATAAATAGAGAAATTAATAAACAATAGGCGATGGGAAGAATACTTGTTATGAGTGAAGCGGACGTGGTAATACAATACAAAATTGCTTCTGGACTATGCCTATCCCTATGCATTCTTCTTGGTCATGGAGAAACATTCTACAATGGAGGGATGACCGCCTTCTCAACATGAGACACATTATAGGCAATGGGAAGAATACTTGTTTCTAGACAAACCCTTGGAATGATGTGGGACTTTTAAAAAAAAAACGGACATACACCAAAATGCAATACACAGGGATCAATATAAACAATAGGGGTCAACAAATTCACAAGAAGAGAGGGGTGGCAATTCCCTGAATTGTGGAAGACTGTGGCAGTAAATTAAAAAGATCAAGACTGTTTCTACAAGAAAGGACAGGATTGTCTAGGTTAACTCTCCAACATGCATATTTAGCATTCAACGAGCATACAAGGACCTTATGGGAACTAGAAGAGAAGATTTATGGAAAACAACAGTGTGAGATGATGTTATATTAGTATTATTTATTTATTTTAATTATTTAATAATTGGGCCGGTCCAATGTAAAGCCCAAATAAGAGTCCAACAAGTTTAGGGTGTTATTAGAGTTTTGCATAAATAGATCAGAAATCAACTTTGTAGTCAGTTTTGAAGTTTAAAAGAATTATTATCATAGTGAAGGAACTTTGTCCCTCAAGTTTTTGGTTATATGTTTATGGCTCCCGCTGTTAAACCTATCATTTGGCATTAGAGCAGTAAACTCTTTGAACAAGGATACCACCTAAGGGAACTAGAGTCAGCAATGCAAGGATGGAGTGAATGAAGAAAGCCTTTGCGAACATCTCAGATCAGTTGATTGTTGTCTTGGTTCATCAAGAACCTGAAGCTATCCGTGAAAAATTGCGTTGTGAGGCTGGACAACAAGATGGATATTTTCATATTCGTCTGAAGAAGATAAGGTGAACCCTACTGCTATTGATTGGGGAAATGTGCCTTTGTTTGATGACTACAAAGGTGAGGAAGATGAATTTGACCTTTCAGAGTCAGATATTCAGGCTATCCACAAACTGTCACGTCGTGAGGTCATGAAAACCCAAGTTACTGATTTGGAAGAACAATACCCAAATTTAGTAGTTCGCAACAACACTCTTTACGAAGAGGATTAGAAGAAAAAGGGCTGATTGTGGAGAACCATAATATTTTCGATTAATTCGAAGTCCCTAAGGTCTAGGAATACTAGAGAAACGTATTTTGCATATCGCGTGCGCACAATTCCCAACAAATTGTTCGTTAGAGAATTACAAAGAAAAATAACAAAAACCCTAACCCACCCAAGCCCAAGGAAGATAATGAAGGGGAAACAGGGATGAAGAGATTAATATCAAAGAGAAGAAAAACAAAGGTGAGAGAGGACATGGACTTACTTGGATTGGACCAGGAACAAGCAAAGTCATCACCCATCGTCGCCGCCACTCTTTGTGGCAACAACCACTTCTCAGGCAGCAGCAGGCAACGTGTCCACCGACCCTCCTTCGTCATAGGACTGATCACAAACCTCCCCAGCCTAATCAACTTCCATCCCTGCATCCAACGCCTCGTCTTTCAACTGTAATTCATTACTCCAGTTCATCCTCCAAAGAACTTGTAGACATCCCCCAAAAATAGATTTGCTTGGTAGGTTGCATAAACTTGCACAGGGCAAGTCTACCGCTTCTGAATTACATTGAGGCATTTCGTCTTTTGTGCAGTACGTTGGAGATGAATGAATCTGAACATAAAAAAGTTGACATGTATTTACATGACTTTTCACAACCTATACATGAGACTTTGGATATAATTCCGATTACTACCATGGCAAAGTAGAGTAGTATACTAAGAAGGTCGAAGCACATTCACAGTACATTTGAGACAACTTTGGTCCCTACCACACCTGCAAAACTAATTTCGAATATTTCAGATGTGGAGAAATTTGTCATCTTCATCGAGATTGCTTGAAGGATAAGAAGATTACCCTTATAGCAGATGGAGATGATAAGTTGTTGGTTGTTGATGTTTCACCTCCTCAAGATGACACCACAGGTCATGAGGTGCATGAGCACATTTCCTTGGTCGTTGATGGCTTAGCTGACAATTGCTAAGTTTGAGGATGATCTTTTTTGAAGTAGGGGGAATGATGGTTTATTCGTATTATTTATTTATTTTAATTATTTAATAATTGATCGGTCCAATGGAAGCCCAAGTAGGAGTCCAACAAGTTTAAGATTTTAATAGGGTTTTGCTTTGTTTTGCTTAAATAGGTTAGAAATCAAGTTTGTAGTCAGTTTTGAAGTTTAAATGAATTTTTTATCAAGTGAAGGAACTTTATCTATTCAAGTTTTTGTTATTGTTTATTCAACTTTATCAATTCAAGTTTTGGTTATTTTTTATCAAGTGAAGGAACAATCAAGGAACCTCGAAATATTACTTTCACATGTGGAAGGCTATTAACATGATCTACTCACCTAGGATTGCCTTTGTTAAAGGAAGGTGTTATCTCATTCTCTTTGCTGTCTTTTTAATGGTGAGCAGGAAATGGAGAGGAGTATGGATTATATTGCTCAAAACTGTTTCATAAACTTGGCACTGTAGAAGTTTCAACCACATCTCCAGCTTGTCCGTTCATGAGTAGGTTGAAATTTCAAATTATATTATTCAATTCTATAGTAATTTCTACTCTGAAAAGCACTCTTGGAGGCCACCTCTCCTACCAGAGAGTCTGGAAGCTTCCAGTTCGTAATGCAACAACTTCAGCATTGATGTGGCCAGGGATTGATGGGTTTCACCTATTTCTTAAGTGTTAGAATGCAATGAAAGTAGAGTTTGTGGGTGTGGTAGAGGATTTCAATGATAGGCAACTCCTAGACTGGAGACAACTCCATTTTGGTGCCAAATGGAAAAGATGCAACTCTAGTTGAGGAGTTTCGACACATTAGCCTATTGCCTTAGTTTACAGTTTACAAAATTATCTCTAAATTGCTATCTTCCCGACTCAACCTTGATCTTCCTCAAATCATCTGTCCTTTGTTTTAATTGCTAATGAGATCCTACACTCCAGGATAAGGCAGGATATAAATAGCCTCATGATAAAGGAAGACTCATACAAAGCTTTTGACTTTGTCTCTTGGTCCTATGATGGCGTTTGGTTTTGGACCTAAATGGAGGGCTTGGATCCACGCTCTTCTTCCGACTGCCTCTTTTCTATATCTTTCAATGACATTCTTATTGGATACTACAAATCTACTAAAGGTGTGAGGCAAGGAGACCCTCTCTCCCCCCTCTTTTCTATGACAGCTGAAGGTCTGGGTTGATCTCTAGAGCTCATCAATTGGGGTTGATTTATGGGTTCCATATTTCTGATGATTCTTCTTTTGTTCCCCTCATTAGTATGCAGATGATAATGTAAATATGATGCATCTCAAGATGAAGTCATGGTTGTCATAAACATTCCATTCTCCTTTGGTGTTTAGTGGTATCTGGTCTAAAGGTGAATTTGGAAGAGTCCCAACTGTTTGCTATTGGAGCATTAGTGAATTCCCTCAGTTTGATGAATGGGAAAGTTGCTTAGGTGCATCAAGGGCTCTTTTCCTTGCAACTATCGTGGATACCTCTAGGCTCTAATTATAAGAATATCAGGGTTTGGGATAACATAGTTGAAAGAATGGAACAAAAGCTTAGTACATGGAATAAGACATATTTTGGCTAGCATTCCCATTCGTATGATCTATGCAATTAAAACGGATAACGGACACATAACGACCCAAAAGCGTTATAAACTATAACGGGATATATAAGGATATAACGGAATAGTTTTTTAAACATATTTTTAATACCCCACAAAGTATTAATTTATTATAGAGCCAAAAGAGTAAATCATGTTCATAACATTAAATTCAAAAACAAAAAACAAAAAAATTAATAAAAACATCTTCCCTTCATATGAGAGTCAGATCGCAACAGAGAGTGCAATTGACTCTTTGTCTTTTTCCCTTCTCTCGTTCTCTGTCATACGGCAAGGCTTAGTTCTCTGTCGATTGGCAACGGCGAGCTCTGATCATTTTTCTTTCCTATGAGTCTAGAATTTTGGTTCGATTGAGAATGAAATGGATAATTTTTTTAATGTATTAGAACAAAACGTTAAAACGATGTTATTGAAAAATAACTTTATCTCAATAACGGGCATATAACACCGTTATCTCAGAGCTGTGATAACATAACGTGATAATGTCATAACGTAACAACTCACCCCCGTTAAGCATTATATTAGAGTTATATCGGCGTTATATTAGAGTTGTATCGGCGTTATATTAGAGTTTTAACTGCACAACATATGATGTCTCTTTTGGGTTGTTCTCAACTATGTTGCCTCTTGAATATAAATTTTCTTTGGGGTTCCTTTCCCACTTCAAAGAAATTCCACTTGTTTAAGTAAAACAAGCCCTGCCAACAAAAAAGTTTGGAAGGTCTTGGAATTAGGAAGGTGAAAAGGAATCCAACAAGGCTCATTTAGAGATTTAGGGTAGAAACTAATGCCTTGTGCAGGCAAGTATGGTGCTTCTCCCCAGGCTTTTTTTTAAAAAGGAATAACACATTTTCATTAGAAAATAGGGGAAATGGAGTACATGAGAGCGAGCTACTCAAAGAACAAAAAAAAAAAAAAGCAAAAATGAGAATACAACTCATGAAACAACACTAACATAGAGAACCATAACGAGACCACCACAATCAATCATCAGTAATGAGAATACCAAACATGATTAACAGCTCAGAAACTGGCAGTGGAGGAGCAACTCTTATGCCAGCAGATGGAATGGATGACTTCAACTTTTTCTTGCAAAGACTGTGAATCCAACAATGAGGCTTCTCCCAAGACTGGTTCTCCAATAGATGGGCACATTGGAAGGTTATAATGATGCTTAAAGAACATCCTCTGCACTCCATTACCTTTGAGTAATAACCCCTTAAGTATTCTTTCCCTAATATCTACTCTCATTTTTTTTTTTATATCACACTAGGAAGTGAGCTTGTAGATGACTGCGGATCACACCGGAGTACCTACCTAGTCAGGATGCTTGAGTTTCCTAGTGATGTTAATAGAGCTCGCTTCGGGGAGTTAGGTCACTTCCTTCCCCTTGTATTTCTTTCTACTATGAATCAATCTAAAGGTCTTCCTAATTGTCCCTTTTCCAAATTTATTCTCATACCAGTGTTCTAGACCGGTGAACATCCAAAGGAAATGGTAATATTTAAAATCTGTCACGGGCAAACCATGCAGCACTGATCCAACGACCATGCTATGTGATCAAATGTAGTATTTTGCATTGAACTTGCACAACAACTTATTCCCAGCAAAACTAATTAGTTTTGCTTCCCACAAAGCTAACATTGATACCAACTTTCCTTTTCCATGAGTATCAATCAACATTGTCATTGTTCAATCTAAAACTAAAACAAATGGAATACACAATCACATCATCAATACCTTATACCAACTAATCACAGAGAAGGGGTTGATGATAACATAAACTAACTGAAAAAAAAAAAAATTAATTTAATCAAAATGAAATCAGATAAGGAGGTGAGAAGATGTTACCTAACCAATCCAATTTTAGAACTCTTTAATTGCTTGAAATTGAAGATATCGAACTGTACAAAATTAGGGAGAAACATATAAACAAAATGAAAAGAGTTTAGAGTTTAGACCCCCAAAAAAATGAGAGAGAGCTGAGAACGAACGACTCAGCGATCACTCTCAAGTCTGATGATTGAAAGTGTTGATATACGCACCCCTGCCCCCGTTCTTTGGATCCCTTCCACCACATATGTTATGTCGCCCCGACCGACAATAAGATGTATACCGTATCGTGGTAAATAGTGAGGGAGTTTAGACTCTAAAGGGTTATTTACCTCGGCCTCATTAGTTCTTGTGTATTTTTCCTTAGCCACTATTAATTTTCGAAATCTAGTCAGACCCTCATTTTATTTTAAGTATTGACTGTTAAGTCAAGGCATTTATTTAACTAGCGGAAAACATCTAAACATTTGAAATGTCAAAAGTATCATTCGGCAAGAATCACGTGTAACTCACGTGAACTAAAAATACCTCCATTTAAAGTCAAAACTTTTGGCCCCATGCTCATTTTTTTTTATCTTAGACCTTCAGGAACTTGGTTTTCTTCAACCTTGGCAGCTAAAGATGGACAAACAACATTAGACGATTGGATCATCCATGGCTTATCTTTCTGAAGATTGAAGGTTGTGAAGAACAATTGACATTTGAAGTATAATGAGCACATCTCTGAACCTCTTCTTCTTTGAGGTTGATGGCTCTTTATCGCCACCAAAAAAAATAACAAAACCCTATTAAGATTAAACAACTTGAACCAGCAATCAAACTGAGTAACAAAAAAGTAAAGAAATACTCACCCAATAGTGCTGCTTGAAGAAAATACTTCCCCAACGGAATTTTAATCCTCTAAATCGAACTCACCACCACTTTGCTGCTTCTTGATTCTTAGTATGCAATTACATTCCACAAAAAGATTTCACTTGCAACACTACCGCCACTAGGCCTCGCCCACTCTTCACTAGATCCAACTCCATGATGGTTAGCTCTCTGTATATGGAATTAAAGTTCATGATAAAAATTAGAGTTGTTTCTGAGCAAATTAGAGTCAATGATAGATCAATCATCTTTGATAAAGAACCCTAAAGTTTCAATTTTAGAGAAACTGATTAGAGTGGAACGATTGAAAAAGATGGTCAGTGGGGTTGAAATGAGTGCTTTGTTTTTTGTTGAACAAGTTGTCAAGCTCCTCATCGTACAAACCTAGTCCAACTCCCCTTTCATTCTTCTTCAAGGTTGGTTTAGTGGTGGTGGTGAGCTTGATTATGGTGGTGGTGAGGTTGGTTGCTAGACAATTGGGGTGGCGAAGGTGGGAAGTCAATTGGTTCAACATGGGGAATCAGGACTAGTAGCGAGGCCGATTGTTGGTGGTGGTTGGGCAATTAGGGTTGCCCGGGTGGAAAGTCGACTAGCTCAATGTGGGGAGGCTTGGTCAGGGCTAGTAGCAAGGTTGATTGTTGGTGGTGGTTGGTCGATTAGAAGTGGCGGTAGAATTCCTGTTGGCAGATAGAAGAGTTGCAGAAAGAAAGAAGAGAGAGAAGGTAAAAGATGTTGTACATCAAACCTGAGACACATGCCAATTTTTAGAGTCACGGACATCAATGTACTATACGAGTTGGCCAAGTCACAATTCTCTTACAAACTCATGAAGAAAGCAATGCCAAAGAAATTCACTCCGCCAAAGTTCGAATTGTACGATGATATCACTGACCCAACTGATCACCTAAGACATTTTTCACCACATAATGGCTTTAAAAGAAACCACAAAGTCTATCTTGTGCATAACGTTCCCAACCAGCCTCATCCATAGCAATGAAATGGTTCAATAGCCTGCCACCGAGGACAATAAAAATTTTCCAGGCCTTAGCCATTGCTTTCATTACTAGATTCATCGAGAGCCAGCGGATGAGGAAATGACCCCACTACTTTTTGTGCATCTGGCGGAAGCCAGAAGAAACAATACGAGAGTATGTTACTCACTTCACCGACGAGTTAACTATGATTGATGGATGCAGCGACGACACAACCACTGAACTTTTCATTGTCAGGTTGAAGAGAGACACATTCTTCGATGCCCTCAACTTGGAACTTTCAAAAGGCATGACGATCCTGCTGAAAATAGCACAGAAACATATTCCCTCGAAGAAATGAAAGCTACAAGGAGAAAAAATGAGCAAGAGAGGGAAAACCAAACGAGAAAGACAGGATGAAAGAATGCGAGATGACATATCATGGGAGGACATCAGTCATTTAAAGAAACATCGAAATAACGGACGCACAAAGCCCAACCAGCAGGAATCCAGGAAATCACATATCAAACTGGAAGAATTTCAACTGGCCAACCAAGATGAAAGGAGACTTGGAAGGGTGAGACAATAACAAGTATTGTTCTTTCCACAAGAATCACAGACATGATATCGAGGATTGCTACAAGTTGAAAAAAGAAATCGAGCATTGGATCCAAAGAGAACGACTGAACGAGTTTGTTGGCATATCAGAAAAATAGTTCAAAGGTAAAGAAAAAGCGGACGCTACAGCCACGGGATCAAAGAAACGGTCAAGGGAATTGATATATGCTTTACACTGCATCTACCCTGGGAAAGAAACACCTCCCACCCGAACAAACCTATATCGAAGTTGAAAGACCAACGCTCTGAAGACCCTAGCAGCAGAGACAACTCCGGCAAAAGTCACTTATAAAGGAACTAACGAACTCCATCAAGCACTGACAAGCAATGCCAAACGAGGAGCAATAACGACCCAAGCAAATAAGGTCATAAATTAAAGGGAATAAAAGATACACGAAGATAGACATTAGTAACGCATGAATAAAAGAAGAAACGTTCCACAATGTAACAAAGCCATTCCAGGAGAATGACTGCTAAAATGGTCGAAGAATCAATAAAGTTTCATTTTTGGAATCGACATCTCACAAAAGCAAAATAGCTTCATAACACAAAGCGCAAAAGGCCCAAAAGGAATCAGAACGCAAGTCAGGTATTCACAGTAAACTTCTGGTCTAATCAACCAAAAAAATAAGAGTTGGACACCCGAGTCAAACTAAAACTTCGAATCGACCGAAGCATCGAATTAACGAAGTAAAAGTTGGGCGAATGAATCAACTAAATGAAATGACTTCGAGTCGACTAGAGTTACTGCAATACCCTACCTAATTACTTGCTAATATAATGTTACTATCTTAGTAATTAGTAATATTTATTAATTTGTAATATTTACAAATATTTATATACTTTATGATGCCAATTTGGAATCTAATATTAGATTGGTGGTGGGTAAAAGAGAAGTGGTGGGGGTGTTTAGCCAAAGCTAGTAAAACCCTAATAAAAAAAACTAGGGGTGGGCAATGCTGGTTCGGTTCGGTTTTGAGCTCCAAATCGATTTTGAACCGATTTCATTCGGTTTGCCCAAAACTCAAACCGAAACCAAATTTTGTACTTGTAAACCGATGAATTCGGTTGAACCGAATTTTGGATCGGTTCGGTTCGGTTGGGCCGAAATTTCAAGCTCAAGCATTTGAAAGACTTTCATTAAAATATGTCCAATTTTTTTACAGACCCAATTTTTAGCCCAAAATTGAAAACTTTGAAAGAAGTGGGTGATTCAGTGCAACAGGGTGTACTGCAGTGCATTTGTTGCACTAATCAGGTATTGACACCTACCTGTTATTTAGTTATTTATATATATATCTAATTAATTGGGCGGTTCGGTTATAAATCGGTCGGTTCAAAACTGTAAACCGATTTCGAACCGTTTATAATCGGTTCGGTTCGATTTAAATTATTTTCTTTCTACTCATATTTCGGTTCGGTTACCGAACCAAATTTGAAAATCAGTTCGGTCGATTAACCGAATTTAAATCGGTTTTTGCCCACCCCTAAAAAAACTATTTTAAAATAAACCTAACCACCTTCTCTCTTTGGATACACACACAGAGAAAAAAGAAAGTTTCGTAGAAGAAAATGAGCAAAGAAGAAAAGTTTGCTTCAACTTTGTGATTTTCAACAAAATAGTGAGTTAAATTCTATTATATACTCCACTTGTGATTTTGATTACTCTTCCATCTCAATTTTTTTTTTTAATAATAGTTGTTGTTTCAATATTATAATTTATGATGCACTTGTTACAAGTCCTAAATAAATAGTGTATAGAAATCTCTTGTACGTAAAACAACACATGCATCATAAGAAAGAATTATAAATCAATATTGTGGAGTTTGGGTGGATTGATATTGTCAGTAAGCAACGAAAGTACATGTTGAATATATGGTTAGAAGTTTGGGTTATTTGGTAGAAAATAAAGAGAGAAGGAGAGGCAGAGAGAGCATTGAACTGTAAGTCAAGATGGATGATAGATTTTAGATTGTAGCTCCCAGCCAAAAGGATGCTAAAATAGGATAGATTAATAACTAAAGTTCTGATGGTCACTACCCAATTCCTAATTGATTATTTGGTACTTATTTGTCTAGTACAAAACTATTTTATTCACAAAAAGGTAAGAGAAGACCTTACATTTCCATATAGCTCATTGAATGGTGTCCTTATTCTAATCATAAGTGTTTAAAGAAGTCATAAATCAATCAAATGGATTATACCCAATAATTTCCCAACAGAGCTACAGTGTTGTAACAATCTATGAGCTGATTTGTTTTGGGTTTGCTAATTGAATGATCTTGGCCAACTAATAAGATGTGCGTTTTAACTTATTTAAATTTTCAATCGATTTTTTTTTTTCTGTAGTTTGGTTAGAAAAATTTTTTAAGTGCCTAAATAGTCCAAAGCCTTGGAAATTGTCTCTTATAGTAGGGAGGCCCAAGAAAAAAATTGCCCATCATGTTTGATTATATTTATAACTTAATATAATAACATTATCTATATAAGGATCTCCTAACCCATAATTTAGTTTATTTATTCAAAATAAATTATGGATGGTGTATGGTTATCGAAATGAGACTGTGATGTTATTGTTACTTGTTTTAGGAGAAAGCAATTGTTTAAATTTCTTAAACTTGATAAGCATTAGACATGTTAATAAATATTTCGTAATGTTTTTTTCCACAACTCCGAAAAAAATTGTATACAGGTTTGCTTGTATACGTGTGATATAATTTTGGGTATGCATACTTATTTGCATTTTGAGTTCGTCATTCCATGTGAGTTTGGTAGTACATGTAGTATTTAAGAAATATTTGTCAGGTATCGAACTTCGAGTGAGATGACATGACACTCGATGTTACACCCCACTTGGGTCATGCACGCTTCGAGTTGCTTCGATGGCAAGGGAGGCACACTTGGGTGAGGTGTGATTGGCACAGGAGGATAGTGCGATTGTGAAAAAAAAAACTAAAAACTAGGAAAATAAAGAAAACCTTGAATTTATCATAACATGAAAATGTGAATGAATTATTTTAGAATGTATTAGGTTAGCCTTGAAGGAATAAAATAACAGCTCATTCAATCTTCGAAAGAGAACTACTTGTCTTCCTTAAAGTGAAATGCATAGTACTTAAATGATATTTAATTGTATAGTCGTGTGTTAAGTTGTAAGTTTGTTCGCACCAGTATTAATATACTGACCCAAATTTTGTATTGTTTTACAAATTTGGGTGCGTTCTTAATAAGCGTAGCCATAGAGACTTATCAGGGTTAGTTGGAGCGCTAATTAATGTGGTATTAGCTGCGTGGCGATACCTGAAGATTCGACGCGTTTTGTTAGATATTGAGTTTATTGTTTTTCCTAGGTCAGATGTAGGGATTAGTTATTAATGTTCGGATTTTGAGTCGGAAATTTATTTGGGGATTTAGTAATGTTTCCTTTTATGATTTATTTTGTAGCTTAAGTATGATAATTGTTGACCTCATTTTGAGATGAAGAGTTTTAAGGAAGGTTATTATTTTATTTATTGCTTCATGATTGTACCGTCTAAATTGTTCCTGTTGTGCCTTGATTTCTGAATAATCTATTAATTTAGGTTGTCTAAAAATCGGGGCGTGACAGTATCGCACAAAACAAAACAAAAGTTGGACACCCAGGTCAAACTAAAAACAGAAACTTTGAACCGATCGAGGTGTCGAGTTAACAAAGTAAAAGTTAGATGAACGAGTCAACTAAATGAAATAACTTTGAGTCGACTAGAGTGTTGCACAAAATGAAACAAAAGTTGGACACTTGAGTTTCGCACATGTTTGCACGAAACGCCTTCTCATAGGAAAGTTTTTTCTCCACATCGTGCAAACATGTGCGGATGCCTTCTAGGTCAACTCTCAGGGATTCAAGCGCAGCCACAGATCAATCATGTGCACCCCCACCTTGTTTCATTCAGAGCATTGCGCTTTTAATGCGTCATACTGGTAAAGAACATGGGAAAATACCAGTAGCAACATGAAAAGCTTCCTCTCCAAAAAAACCATAAGATTGTGATTGATCTGATGACTCAAGCCCATCATTCATGCATAAGAGAGATGAGTCATCCACTCCATTATAAGCCTAACTCCATCTTCAAGATGAAGGTTCGGGTTCAACAAAGACATTGAGGGCCTCTCCACTGACCATCCGTGCCATTCATTTATCAGCTTACATGCACCATCCTGCACGCCAAGACAATTAAACCAGCAGAATTTCCCATCCGATTTGACCCGAATCTCCTCAGAAGTAGGTTCTTTCCAACTAACCCACGAATAAAGAATGCAAGGATCGGGTAGTATGGAGGAACCACCACCACCCATGGTCAGGAAAGACAGGAAAACCTCCATCACCCTCTCATTGTCCAGCTGAAACGAAACGAATAGAAACATAAGAACTCAAGTAAGCTGAGGAAGGAGGAACTCAAGTAAGCAAGAGGGAAAGGAAGATGACAAGATTTCAACTCGAGAACCTGATCTCAACTGTGAAGCTCTTTAGATTGAACAACAACCGATTGGAGCATCTTGTCATTCAAAGACCGAGAATTCTCATTGGAGCACTTGACGATGTCAAGGCCACCATAAGCAGAAAAAAGCTTTTTTTCACCATCAACTAGAGGAGGAACAATATCTTTTTCACTCATCTCCATAACCAACTTCACCTCTTCCGCCTCCTGCAGAGAGCAACAATTGTCCCTCGAAGGATCTCTATCACTGAATAAAGGGAGGTGTGACCCACAGAGTCAACAAGCCATTTCTTCTTCGGCACATGATCGGAAGACAAAAACTACCTCTTCGACGGACGAACGTGCCTTGCTACTTTCCTCTTTCTAGAATGAAGACCAGCAGCACTACGAACATGAGCATTGAGATCCGTAACATCAAAACTCACTTTCCAATCAATGCCAACTTCATCACCGACAACACGAGCAACAATCTCCGCAACCCACCTCTCAATCAACGAAGCCCTTTCGGTCTCATTCGTGACATATAGACCATTGCGCCTCACCTTATCATCGGTAAGATAAGAGTCCAATGGAACTACCGAAAGCTCCAAGAAGTGTTAACTAATAATCTGCTCATCAACAGTCAATTTCATATTCCAGTGCTTAAGAGGAACTCAGAAAGACCTTACTATCGGAAGACCCCGCAAATTGTAGTAGCCAAAGTCGACAGACGCATAAAACCAATCCCGTGACTAACTTCTGATGTTTTCATTAAGGTTACCAAAACACGCATAGGAAACATGTATGATCGGGCCTCACGCTGAACCCCACCAAATAGTGCCAGATTCGAGGGTTAAAGAGATACCAAAAATAATGGTCCTGACATACGTGGCAACCATAACCCTCTAGCCATTAGGATCCATTTGAGCAGGAAAAATACCCAAGAAGTTTAGATTGACCAGACCAATTCCGAAACTGGAAACCGAAGACTGATGTAGAACATGCAAGGATAAAGTGAAATATATCCTTTTCTCGGGCAACAAGGACTGCCGTTTTCACGAGAAAAAATGATTTCAAGGTTGTCAGGCATAGCATAGCTAGAACAGACACTATCCAGAGTAGCCTGAGAAGCTTTGTTTGGAGAAAAATGAGTTTCACAAATAGAAAGCTAATCACCGACTAACATGTCACCAGCAGACATCGTAAACAGGGATAAAGGAATGAAAAAAAAAGACAATAAAAGAAAAGAAATAACTCTAGCAACAAAGATGACGTAAATAAATGAGAAAAGTAGCCACGACACCTTTTAAACAACTGGGAAAAGAAGAGACCGCTCACGGAGAGACATACAAGACATAATGGCGAACTTAAATGCGCGTGAAAACGAACAGACAACTAAAAGTTATTAAACATCAAGTTCAGTGCAAAAACACAATCAAAATACCAACCATCACATAGTTAGTGGATATGTAACCATACCCACTAACTAAGGGGAGAATAGCTAATGATAAATCAAAATAGACCGACTATCACGGTCATACACGAGGCATGAAGACCCATCACAAGAATACAACGTCCAGTCTATTGGGCCAACTCATAAAGCCTAGAAAGAATGAGACCAATTATAGAGGCCCAGACTAGGCCCACCACTAAGGAAACGTAAACCAGACCCGAATTTGAGCCCAGACAAATCAAAGCCCAAGTCCAGGCTCAATATGCATTCTCTCATAAAGAAGAAGAACGTTGCACCAAGAAAGAGTCGTGGAGGGACTTACGCCTCCACGAACATATCTTCATTAAGGAGGAGACTGTTACAAAAACATCTCCTTACGTTGCGCCTCACATGCTTAAGTCACGCCAAGAGTTAACCACGACCATAATAAAAGGTAAAGAGAACATTCGACAAATGTATGCAGCTTTAATTGAGTTTTGTCAAGATTTATATCATTCTTACAACAGAGTTACTGACTTAAGCATCGAAGTGCCTTTGACCATAAAAAATGTGGTCCTTGGCAGTCTAACTGTTGTTTTGCAGGTCACTCACAGGAGGACGATTTTTGGACGCATCAATATTAATGATTAAATTTTCATTTCATTCATCGATGGATCAAAAATACTATAAAAACCAAAAAAATAAGTTAATATTCAAAAACTTATTTTTTTTTCTCACTTTCTATTTAGCTTTGACCAAAACCGGTTCGCTTTGACTACAATGGGCTAAACCGTGTTTAAAACTCATTTGTTTGTTAAATGCATGGAGTTGCAAACTGACACGTAGGTTGTGGCTTTACGGGCATGTAAAAACTCTCGTTTTTCCTACCAACCTGATCATTAATATTCAATGGTGTAGATGTTGGAATCATATAAATATTGGTATTTTCTCTTGCATTAGCTGTCATGACCAGTGTCTTGGGTGATTTGAGTGTTGGTCAATGGCGTAGTTGACTGATCCAATATTTGGTTAAGTGAAGATACCATTTTTCTCATTGTCACCATTTTTCTCATTGTCACACATCATATATAATCCCCAAGATGAAAAAAAAAAAACTAGATTTAACTATGTATACAAATTTTTTTGCTCAGTCCCTCCTAGTTTCTGATCTATGAACATTTTTATTTGTTCCAAATGTAGCCAATATTATTTCGTCTGTTTAGAACAAACAATGAGTTTTGGTTTTCATTGTTGTCAACCATCACTTATATGCTACTTTTTGGTAGAGTAGCTGCATTATTCATTCGTCTTGTCCCAACCATAGTTAACGATCAAAACAATGTAGAAAATGTCCCACCGAGTGTGCTAAAAAAATGTTTTATGAAATAATCACTCGAAATATATTTGAATAGGGTATACCATAAATTTATTTAAGCGAAATTCCAATAGGAATCTGACTTCCAAGAGTCAGACTATGAGTTCTAATGCCTCAATTAAAAGAACTTTTCACCTTTCAAAAAAAAAAAAACTAAAAAGAACTTTTCATTCACATTCACTAAGTTGAAAACTTGTGAAGAAGATGAAGATCGTTGAAATATAACATTGTGAATAATTTCAAAGCAGAAATTGTAAATGAATGAAAATGCAAACCTCGATTTTTAAATTGAACTTTTATTTAGAGGTGTCCTTCTAAATTTTATAAACGATTTTTTAGTTATATTTATAGAGTCAATAGTAGTTACAAGCAAGTAACTCTCTCATCTATAATTGAAAAACCTTGTAACCAACAATTTCATGTCATCTCAAGCTTAGTAAGGTTTTCAAATCAACAAACGAAGAAGCCCAATTTAAATCAAATCCATTTGCCTTAATATGTCCAAGCCTATACTCTACCTGGGTTTATGAAATTTTTGACTCGAATCCAAAATTTTAGATTTTAGCCCAAATGGAATCCGTATATATTAATTTATTTTAAATAATATGTAGCTTTCAAAAATCATTATGAATTTTACAAAAGAATAAGGACATAATGGTAATTACACATACAAAAACTTTTTCGATAATGTTTTTAAGGTGTTAAAGTTGTACATGCATGGCATATCCACAAGAGCTTCTTGTTGTTATCTCACATATTCACACATTGGTTGATGTAGTTAAATTCTCATTTGAGTTTTAATTCTATGTTAATTTCATGGACTACAATGTTCTACTTTTTTGTTTTAAGAATTATGCTTACACTTTTATTATCAATATTTCATTTCTTTAAAGTAAGCAACCTATTTTCTTTTTTAATTGAAAAGTATTGCGACTAATCAGGTAGGATCTCACAAAGATTTTTTATAAAGAAAATCACATGGGCCTACTTCACCCACCTAAAATTCTAGAATACGTTGATATCTTGTGAGATTATCTCTTAACTATAGATACCACTATTAGAAAAAATGAACTCGTTTGGAGTTCCAGAGCATGCTATACAAGGTAAAGAATTTTCAATCATTGAATTTCACCGTGAACTTGATGAATGCATTTGATGGTGTTAGAAAATTTAAAAACTTGCAATTTTTCGTGAGATGATCTACAAGGTAAAAAGATCATCGCCACAAATCAACTAATTCTGAAATTTCTTGGTGGGTAAAGTAGGTGCGTGTAACTTTCTTTGTAAAAAATATTTGTCCCCGAATCTCACCCGATAACTAAAAGTATGCTCAAAAGATAAGGTATGAGATTTATTAAGCCAATCCGATCCGATTAAAGTAAAATGAGTTGATCCAGGTCGGATATGGCTAACCATTTCTCCCATAAATGATACCAAGTTTTATGATTCGGTCAAATCCGAATACAAACATGTATCAAATAATTCGGATTCGAATCCGAATACCTGTGTCTCCATACCAAATCTGACCCATTTTTTTTGCCCTAGTTGGAGCTGGGTTGATAGGATTATGAGGATTGTTGAAAAAAAAAAAAAAAACCCTTAAATTACGGGTATAGAGTAAGATACCAACCGTCCAAAGTGTAGGTTTGTCTCTTCCTTTGGACTTATTGTTATAGTGGATTCACACTTTTGCTTTATGCATTTTGAAGTTCTCAACACTTGGGCGGTGGGCCTAAAAGGTGAATAATGAACATAATGCCTCGTAATCCTCACTTCACTACTGTGACACTGTCTAACATTATCTTATATGCTTTTGCTCAATCAAGAAAGCAATGTCATGGACAAGTATGAATCAGCTTAAACACTTTTGAACCAATTTATTTCATTTTTACAGATAAACTTACTCAAATTCAATGGGAGAGGTTATAAAGTAAACCAAAACTTGAAAAAAAAACAAACCCATAATGAACATAGATAGTACATTTGAACCCCCATAATGTCCAAGTAAATCTACAAAAAAAAGTAGGTCATTCATGTGAGAGAGAGAGAGAGAGAGAGATGCATACACAGACATTTGTATAGATGAGTCATTCATGACAAGGCATGCATGCATGAAGTGCTGTGAAATAAAGATTAGATTAGGGTTTGCTAAGGAATCGAAAGACAAAGCAAAACAGATGGAGCATATACTAGAGAGAAAGCATGTAGAGCATAAAAAACTTCTAAATGAAATTTCATGAAAGCGTTCTTCTCAAGCAAACTATTACTAGAAAATTTCACGAAAAAGCAAAAGGTGAGCAAAAGGGCATGGATGGAGAATCACAGTCGCATCCACGCAACTACTTGTACCACATTTGTTTTTTAGTTTAAACATGTACATAGTTGGATAATATATTTCTATTGAAACCGCATCACTAGAGCTAGCTAGATCATGCGAGGAAGACTGTCGTAGACAGTGGCAGGCCAAGAATTTTAGTCAAGGGGGAGCGAAATGGCAAGTAAAAAAAAAATCTACCCGAGTTAGTAAAATAAGAAAAATGTAACTATAAAAATACATTGCATATACCAAATTGAATTAAGTGTAATATAATTTTAAGTCAAAATAAGGTCACAATATAAATAACCTTAACAATGAACAAATGAGCGTAATAACTAGAATATATAACTAAAATCACAAAATAATTAGGATAAATATCTAATTGAAACTAAAAAAAAATTGAAAATTTACCAACATAATAAGATCCTAATACAATTTTATCGAAAAATGTTTATATGAGGCTCAAATTTTGTACGAGTTGGCTAGTGGCAAAATTTTCATTGAATCCTTTAGTTATTATTTTAGATATTAATTTTAAATATTTTTTTGGTTGGAGGTTTTACGCCACTTGTGAACAAAGAATTCATTGCTTTAATGTTTGCAATTACATATAAAATTGCGTTGAAAACAAAAATGTAGGAGAAAGTCACAATGACAAAATTGTATATACAAAGAAATCATACGCTCCGAGATGACCAAAAATAATTTTTTATTAAATTAAAAAAAATTTAATGTTTGCAATTACCATAAAATTGAATTGAAAATAAAAAATTAGGGGAGTAACAATAATAAAAATAGTAATTATCAATAACCATAAAAAATATGCGCTCGGTGAGTATCGAACTTAGGCTGTTTATAAAAATTTACAAACTTTCAACCACTACACCAAAAAAACAATGTAAAACCATTTGAATGAACAATTTACATATTGTATTATACATTATAAAATTAATTTATTTAAAGGTTAAATCATCACCATCATCATCAAAGCCTATTTTCGATATTTTCGGGGTCGGTTACATGGATTTTGGTTATCCAAGCAGTGCGGTATTCCCACATATTCTTGCCTAATCCAAGCTCAATGATATCTTCATTCACCGCCTTCATCCAAGTTTTCAACGGTCGTTCCCTCCGTCTACACCCTCAAGTAATTTGCCAATCTAGACATTTTCTAATTGGCGTCGTGTTTGGTCTTCTTCGCACATGACCAAACCAAATTAAACGTCGTTCTCTAATTTTGTCCTCTATGAGCGCTACACCTAAATATCTCCTAATTTTTTCATTTCTAATTTTATCCTTATGAGTCTTACCACACATCCACCTTAATATACGCATTTCTGCTACTGCCATCCTATGCGTATGTTGTCTTGTTGTAGCCCAACATTCTGAACCGTATAACATGGCTGGTCGAACAATTGTCTTATAACATTTCCCTTTTAGCCTTGCAGGCATCCTTTTATCGAATAATACTTTTGACGTTATTCTCCATTTCAACCAACCAGCTTTAATCCTATGGTCTGCATCTTCTCCAATAGCTCAATTCTTTTGAATTATAGATCCTAGATATCGAAAAGCCTCACACTCTGGGACCTCTACACCTTCGATCTCAATTGCATTACTTTTCCCTCATGGTTCACAACTAAAGTTACACACTAGATACTCCATCTTCAAACGACTAATTCTAAAACCTTTACTCTCTAAAGCCGATCGTCACCTATCTAATTTCTGACATAAACTTGCACTAGTTTCATCAATTAAGACAATATCATCTGCAAATAATATACACCAAGGTACATCTTCTTGCAGATGTCTCGTCAACTCATCCATGACTAAAGCAAAGAGATATGGACTTAACGTCGACCCTTTATGTAGTCCTACTGACACTGAAAATTCACTGAACATCTCACCTACTGCGCGAATGCTTGTTACATCCCCTTAATACATATCCTTAATGATATCGACATAACATTGAAACATTTTCTTCCTTTCAAGCACCCACCAAATTAACTCCCTGAGGATCCTATCATATGTTTTTTCCATATCAATAAAAATCATATGCAAACTTTTACGTGCCTCTCGGTATTTTTATATAGTTTACCTAAGTACGAAGATGACCTCTGTAGTAAACCTACCTTATATAAATCCAAATTAATTATCCAAAAGATTAAATATTTAATAAAATTATTTTAAAAGTTGAAGGCCCCTCGCCCCATAGTAGGTCCGCCCCCTTCTTAGACGTATATTTGCTAATAAGCTTAAGATGGATCGATAGTCTTTTTTCAAAACTGTAAATGGTGGTTAGCTTTGTTGCTAATGAAGAGAGAATGTATAGAGAAAATAATGAATGATACATGATATGTCCAAAGCACAATCATTTGTGCCAAAGAAACATGACATGATTTACAATACTTATTTGGGGAAAGTATTCACACTTGCATGGAAAGACAAATGTTTCTTCGGTAGGTAAATTGACAAGAAATTACGAGTCATGAGTAAACTATCATGGTTATAGAAGTGCATGTAAAGCATTACCATGTGGTAACTTTAAAAGCAAGGTTGATAGAGAGAAACTAAAAAATAGTTTGGCCCTGTGTAACTAATATGATCACATCAAACCACCGATGGATATGTTTTAAGCAAGGGGAATTCTAAATGTCGAGGAAACGAGTGAGGAGAGGGACGTGGTGGGGTGGGAGCCGTTCACCCTGTTCGGGATGCGCACAAACCCCACCATGTCCCTCTCCTCGCTCGTTTCCTCGCTCTCTAGCCTCACTCTTTAAGTAATGATATTGTTCTCAACTTATACACTTAGATACATCTCAAATTTGAGATTTTTACGAATTGAGTTCACCTGTTTTCAAAAGACTTCATCGCTAACGAATACATGTCCGATCTTTTATTAACTTCGGATAATATGATGTAAGACTAAATCTACAAAGCTTAAATCTAGCCGACATCTCTAACAACTGTGTTGGTATCTCTTGTTGAATAAGCAATTTTTCTCTCAATCTGTGTGTAAAAACAAGCAAGGTGATTCAAGTAATTTGACTCCAAAAAAGAGTAAAAAAGATCCAAAGCACAAAGCTAGAAATTTGCTATCTGGTCTCTTCCCAAACTTTCCTCTTTTCTTTTCTCTTCTCTTCATTTCCTTAGTCTCAAAGTCTTCTACATCTCTTCTTCTTCTCTGTCTATCAATCTTTCATTCAATCTCTGCGACCCAAAGGCATTAGCTTCTCTTTCTCTCCTTCCCTTCAATGTCAGACACAGAGTTGTATAACCAACGGCTAGAAATCCCACCCCAACGGCTAGTTTCAGAGGTTGTAGCTCCACCAATCCCACAAAATCAACCCAACAAAACAAGTAAGTTTTATTCACATTTCCTCTACAAACTTCTTACTGTTGGTTTTGTTCTAGCCGTTCTTCCACTTTTTCCAACTCAAGCTCCTGACTTTGTCAATCAAACTATATTCACTAGAATTTGGGAACTTGTTCATCTTCTTTTTGTGGGTATTGCTGTTTCTTATGGTTTGTTTAGTTGGCGAAATGTCGAAAGTGAGAAAGAAAACCATGTGAAAATTGATACAACCCAAAATTACATGTACAGAATTTTTCAAGTTTCTTCAGTTTTTGATGATGAAATGGATACCACATTTGGGTTTGATGATCATAAGGTTGAAACTTGGCATTCTGAGTATGTTCGGGGCGAACCTGATGTTGTAGTTGCAAAAGAAAGCTCTGTTCTTGATGAACAGAGTGGTGTCATTAGCATTAGTACTAACAAACCCTTGTTTCTTCCTATTAGAAGCTTGAAATCATCTGTATCTGATCCAAATGTTAGTGAGTCTGTTACGAAATCCCCGGTTTCGCTCAGTAGATCTGCTTCAGGTGTGAAAAATGGTGGTTCTAATGCTAATTCTAGTAGAATTGTAGATAAGGAATTTGGAGTTTTAGATCCTTTGGATTTAGAGGAGAAATTGAATGTGAATGTCGTCCTCCCGTCGCCAATTCCCTGGCGTTCAAGGTCGGGAAGGATGGAATTTAAGGAAGGAAGTGGTGTTGATACTCCTCCCATGTATTCTCTCCCTCCCTCTGTTGAGGAATCCGAAGTTGATCGCCCTAAGTTAAGGACTTTTTCACCAATGGGACTTCCTTCAGAGTCTAATTCAACTTCTCCTTCACCAAAAAAGCTCTCTCCTTCTCCTTCTCTCTCGCCAGAATTGCGAACGAAAAGCATTGAGGATTCAGGGAAGAAGAAGAGTGCTCAAAAGTCTTCTCCCCCTCCAGCTCCACCGCTGTCAGCCCCTGCAACTCGCATCAGTACAAAAAAATACCGTAAGACATTGAACTCTAATTCTTTTGATAGTGAGCTTCCGTCTGAAAAGAAGCACTTGAAGAGTGAATTTAAGGATGAATTGAAAGACTTCAACAGGAGTTATAGTGATAAGGAGGATTTGATGAGGAGAAGAGATTCAGGGATTGATTCTTTGATGACTGAAGAAAGGCCTAGAACACGAGTTGAAAGTTCGTCAATGGGAAGGTCTGTTAGAACAATTAGAAGGAGTGAACCAGTTGCAGATGTGCGAAAATCCCAGGATGTTCGAGATCAAGTTGATGGAAAGTCTGACAGAAGATCCAACGAAGTTGATGCTGTATCCTCTGTTAGAACAATTAGAAGGAGTGAACCAGTTGCAGATGTGCGGAAATCCCAGGAAGTTCGAGATCAAGTTGATGGAAAGTCTGACAGAAGATCCAACGAAGTTGATGCTGTATCCAAGGAAGTTGACGCTGTGTTGATGGAAAAACCAAGCAGAAGGACTGGGGGATTTAATCAATTTATCACTGAGGAAAGTTATGAAAGTCCACCCCCTATACCAAAACCAAAACCATCTTTCTCTGCGTACTCCAAGAATCAGAAGAAGAAAAAAGTTGGCAAGAAGGTTATATTAGAATCTGAGGAATACACAAGTAATGAGGATGATGATACTCGTTTCAGCCCAATGACTGAGGAAGCTGATTCCAACAGCTTTGGAGATGCAGGGCCTGATGAACATGAAGTTGATAAGAAGGCTGATGAGTTCATAGCTAAGTTCCGGGAGCAGATCAGACTTCAGAGGATTGAATCCATCAAGAGATCAACTGGGCAGCATAGCACTCAAAACTCTTCGAGGTAACTTAGAGATTCTTCTCTTTCATGAATTTAAACAAGAAGATTTTCTTGTTACAATGTTATTACTTTTATTTAATTTCTCTTGGGCATAAAAGTTTTTCAAAGTTAAAGTTGTGTCATAGCTAGGGCATATGCATGGTTTATCATCTATGTAACCATTCGATTACACAAGAAAGTTCATGTTTCTCCTTTTACTAGTGTAATCGCATGGATTTTATCTACTGTATCGTTTATCTGTTTTACTTGAAATTCACCATCTTTTAAAAGCACGTGTTTGCTTATACGGTCTCAACTTTTCAGCTACTAGCTTGTGCAAGTTTTATATCGTTTACATGGTCCATTTTATTTTATATATACTGGTGTGTATGCCCAGATGGTAGTTGCATCTTGAATGGTCTGACGATAAAGAGTTAAGCAACGCAATATGATGCCCAAAATCTGTCTTTAAGTATTCCTCTATTACGATATAGAAATTTCAATTGTGGTAGAACACTCTGAAATAACATGATCATAGTAAATGCAGTAAGCTGCAAACCATAACCAAACTGAATCGACTAAAACTGAAATAAAATCGAACCGACCGACTATTTAAAACATATTATATTATTTTATATAAAATATATATTATTTATTATATATATTCGGTCGGTTAAAATCACATAGAAACTGAAAATCGAATCGACCACTTTGGTTTTGACTTTTTTAAAATCGAAACCGAACCAAATCGAATTTAAATCGACCAATCGATTTGATTTTGATTGGTTTGGTCGGTTTTTTGTTCAATCCTATCACTTAGTAAACATTAAGAAACATTTTCAGCATAAAAAAGTAACGAATTGATTGGTTGCTTGTTCTGTAACCAATACACAAATCAAATTCCTTCGCTGATCATATAATTCAAATAAACCTTGATACAATTTGCAACTAGAAGAGCTACTCAACACTTCAACAACATATAAAACTTACATGCATCACGGCAATGGTTTGACTGTGCAGTAACTTCTATAGTTATCGAATTGTCAGTAATTTTCGTTTTTCTACCATCATCTGGGTCTGGTCAAAACATAACGCTTTGACGTGGAGATTTGCCATGTCTTGGCAATTGGATCAAGTGACTAGTGTTACTTGTGTTTATATTTCTTTTTTACGAACAATCTTTTGTTGATTCTTTTGAGACCTAGGAACTCAAATGTTGCTCAAACACGTTACCTACTAATAGAAATTGCAAAGTAAGTATACTCCGCCATGGATGTGTCTGTACATGTGTGGAAAGTAAATTAAGTATGCATCTAAGAACCACATTGATTGCAAATCATCTAAATTGAGCCAGTCTAGTGTAACCTCATTTTCAAAGTTATGGTGTTAAGTGAAGAATGAGATCATTGACCTTCAAATTGAGTCTCTAAACCTGATTTTTAATTCGATTAATTGGAGGATAAGATTTGATAATATGGTGGCTGGAACTTTTCATATAAAACTAGGCATGGCAATAGGGTGGGTTCGGTTCGGGGCTGCCAGATCCAAAACCTAACTGAACATTCCTCAGGTTCGGTTCGGTTCTACTCGCAGCTTCTACTAAAACCACTTAAACTTTAGGCAGCCCACGAGTGTGCAACTTTTAGGATTTTTTTTTTAATCCTTTTATAGAAGTAGAAATTTTTTTATTTCCTACTCAATGTGGGATTAAAATAAATAGAAAACCATGTATTTTTCAATAGTAACATCTCATATTCCGGTTTCTTTAGATGATATGAGACAAAATCTCACAATATTATGCACAATTGTGTATAATATTCGGCTCTCAGTTTGGGTCCAGTTGCGCACATTGGGAACCAAACCCGAATCGAAATTAAGTCGGTTCAATTCTAAACCCGAACCATTAGAGTCGGGTCTGTGCGGGCATCCATCAAGTCGGGCCAAATTGCCATGCCTATATAAAACCATAGCTTCAAGGTTTTATATTGGAGATACACATATATGAAAAATGAAATTATTGAGGATAAATAGGAAATATTATTATGCAACCGAAGACCCGATCCACAATATTGTCCACTCTTGGCCCAACCGGCCCGCACGGTTTTAAAACGCGTTGTTACTATGGGGATCCAATCTCGCACATAAGTAGCACATCCCCCTTTCACACCCAGGTGATGTGGGACTATATTTCCCCTTTGTAGCTTGCCAACCCTCCTGGGCCTGGGCCTATTGGGCTTCAATCCTCAGGTCCACCCACGTCGACACACTTCCGGTTGGGTCAGGCTCTAATACCATTCTGTAGCTCTAATACCATTCTGTAGCGACCCGATCCGCACAGTAACAATATTGTTCACTCTGGGCCCAACCGGCTCGCACGGCTTTAAAAAGCGTTGTTACTATGGGAATTCAACCTCGCACATAAGTAGCACATCCCCCTTCCACACTCAGGCGATGTGTGACTATCTCCCCTCTTTGTAGCTTGCCACCCCTTTTGGGCCTGAGCTTGAACTAGGGAATTTATTGTAAAGATCATAAAGTGTCCTTTAAAAGAATATTCCAAAACTTTCAGGGCTTTGGTCGATAATGTTTAATTTGTTTATATTTTTTATTATTTTTTCTTTTATTTATTTATATCAAAGAGGCAGCTAAATTATTAGGAATTTCATATTAAGCACCCTGATTTCAGTTCTCATATTCCTTGAGCGTTTGTGTTTAAAATATTTTACTAGGGTTGTGATGGCATTTAGTATCATGTTAGGATTTGTTTTACAGTATCCTCAAAATCTAATCAGTTGTTTCAGTTGAATTTCTATTGAGGAAAGTTGTTTTTAAGGTTTTGATTCAAAGGTCTAGTTTTTCATTGAAGTGTGTAAAATTTTCTTCTGTAAAAGTATTCCAATCACAAATCATTCATTGAACATGCAAATCATTAAAGCCTAGTTACTAGTTAATATTGTCAAGTCCTGGTATTGTGTGTATTTCATTGATTGTATGAGGGTTTAAATAGAGCTCTAGAGCTCTATAAGAAGTGGAATCCCAGGATTAAAGGAATTACAACCCATAGTTAGCCACCCCATTGATGAGCTTAGCTATGAACATGGGTTTCTGCCTGAGTTGTTATAACAAATAGATAAGCACATGAAACTGATTGTTGCCCAAGGTTTTAGTGAAAAGATTGCCAATTTGGTGAGTTATTGGGAATGTATCTAGTTTGGAACGTACCATCTTGAATTTTATCATGCATGAAATGGTAATCAATTTCGATGTGTTTGGTATGTTAAAGAAGATGAGATTTGCAGCAGGTGCAGGGCAGTTTGATTATCACAGGAAAAGTGATTGCAGGCATCAAAGGTGGTACACCCAAGTCTTTAAGTGGGTAATGCAGCCTACTAATCTCACAAGTGCCTGAAGCCATTGTGTGATATGTGACCTTGGTCAATGAACGAAGAACCGGTAACCTAATTTTGTTTTTCAAAAAATTGAAGAATCGCCTAATATGGTGAAGTGACCAAACTTTGAACGACGAGCTAGGAACATGGCAACTTGCCCAATCAGTCGCCAAATATCGTCAAATCCAGGTAACCATTAGCATGCATGAAAAGTCATTGTCTAGGAAATTCTTCAAATAATGAAGAACTTGTAATGCGGCCTGGAGATGGGGTTTACATGGTTGACTCATGAACCAACCAAGGAAATTAATTGAATAGGTTGCACGGAGGGTTGCGCAGGTCTCCACACTTTAGAAAACTCCTGATCTGGGTTCATTATTAACTTGCGAAACAAAGAGTTTGGCAATAGCCCACTCCATTGGAGCGATGGTCAATTTCACTATTCAAAATGAGATTACAATCGCTCTCAAAACTAGCCTCACAAAATTCTCTTTGACTATTCAACCTGACACTACATCAAATTGACATATTTATAACAACTCATTAAATAGTAACACTTTTGAGCTATTACAATTCACCAAACAATTTCAAATCAAAACTAAATTTAGTCAACAAAATGAAAAATAGCTACACAAAAAAAGTGATATAATAAATTAGATCACCATGAATATATAGCATAACTGTAAGCCCATACTATTTGTGGTGATACAATTATTAAATCACTTTGTTTGTGAAAATCTGTAAAATTGCTTAATGAATTGTTATAGCTCAAAAGTGTTATTGATTTTTGGATTATTACAAAAATGCCAATTTAGTGTAGTGCGAGCATACAAAACAATGTTAAAATGGGTCTATTTATAATGAATTGATTTCCTTCAACATGTAGAAGATTTTCCAAAGCTGAGTAGTTTCCTAGATCAACCTCTAGAACAATTTGGAATGTTATAGAAATATCATAGTACTATTCAAGGACTCTATCATGGTTTAACTCAAGATACACATATTTGGTTAGATAATCACAAGTGACTTTAAGAACATGGGCAATTTGGTCTTTAAGTAAAATATGGATGTTTGCATAGGTCAATGCAGTTGACCTAACAGTCAATCATCATTTTTGGTACTTAGATTAGTTAGTATTCAGTCCTTTTGGGTACCATTTGGTAATTTAAAAATTTTTGTGGGTACCAAAATATAATAACCATTTTCAAACAAGAGATATGGAACCCTTGATATATTTGAGAAGTAGGAGAGAAACTAGTGATGCAAATGAGGAACGGAGAACTACTTGGTTTGAGCAAGATATTAAAGATGGGATTTTTATTTTATTTTCAAAATAATGTTGGGATTGTTTAGAATAATTTTAGGTGAAAAAGTATTTATTTTGACGTAGTTTTCGGATTTAGAAATAATGGCAGTTTTTAAGTCTCTAGAAGTTATGTTATATTTTGAGTAGTTTAGGATAGTTTTGAGTCCTACATCAAATTAGGACTCTTTTAGAAGTATTTTAATTAGTTTATTTCTAATTGTTTGAAAACAAAAATTATTGTTTAATTGAATAAGAATTTGTTAGAACAAGAAGTATTATTTTCCCTTTTCTTCTTGGTGAAGAGTCACTAAAGATCATTAGAAGGTTGTGTTGCAAAATGCAGCCGGATTCACTCAAGATGCACTACATTCGCTAGTCTTACTATTTTAAAAATCTCAAAGGTACTTGACTATGGCTCATCAAGAACCTGAAGTAGGCACACTCAATCCATGAGGACACGAGATAGTTCACTACATCGTGTATGGATATATACTTGGGACGATATACATATTAATTCTAAAATCTACCTTATGGAAATCAGAGTACCTAAGATGGAACCCAATATCTCTTCCAATAAAGAGATATATTGGAAGAATTGATTGAAATATTTTGTAGTTAGATTTAGACATGTCTTCTGTTTATAATAGCTCAAATGTCCACCATCGACATACAAAGATGATTAACAAAATTTTGGGGTCTAGGCTGTATAATCCGAAAGAGAAATATCTTAACACTCTATTGCTACTTTCCAAGAAAAAGGCATGGGATATAATCACTCTCCCGCGACAGCTTGGTGGGTTGAATATTCTCAGGGCTAGGAATAGAAATCTTGCGTTGAAAGCTAAATGTATCTGGAACCTGATCGACAAAACCAACACTCCGGGTAATGAGCAACTTAAAGCAATATTCTTTCGCAATATAAGTTTCTCTCAACTATCAAAGACACCAGCAATTGCATCCTTCGCATGGAGAGGCAACCTCGCAACTCTTGAAAGGATGCAAGAGTTTCTTGTTTGGCAACACCACTCGGGGAGAGAGACACATCTTTGGAGAGAATGCTAGGGAAAACCAAACATACTCCTGGCCGACTACTGCCCTCCGTAGGCTGATATTGCCTCCGTACATTTTGTATGAGACTTTTGGCTTGACCAAAATGAAAATGCCACAGGTCTTTCTTGGAATGTTAACTTTATCAATACTCTTTTTCTGTCCCCAGTGGTTAAAGATATCTTGGACATTACAATACGGCCATCAAGTGCACCAGATAAGCTCGTCTGAGCTTTTGATAAAAGAGGATATTTCTTGGTAAAAAGTGCGACTAAAGCTTTCCTATCTAAGGATTTGGAACCATCCTCCTCAAATCAGTTTGTTATTCAACTCCAGACTAAAATCCTTCGTGATTTATGGCGCATCAAAGCCCCAGCAAATGCAGTGCTCTTGCTTTGGAAAGTTTCTTAGGACATTCTACCACCATGTCCAATCTCACACGAATTCATATGCATTGAAGGTCGGTGTGTCTTTTGTCAACATCAGAAAGAGGACACGTCGCGTCTCATCTTTCTTTGTCCCATTGTCTAGGGATTATGGCTTATCTTCCCCCTTCTTATCAACTGGAGCAATGTCAATCTTCACAACAATGCTACTCACACTGCTCTCAACTTTATTTGGGCTTCTGCTACTGCCAGACCACAGGCTCGAGGAGAGATACTCTCCCAGTTCACCGTTGTCATTCTCTCAATTTGGCAGTCCAGGAATAATATTATTTTTCGGAAAGGAAAACTCTTTATCCCGATGTTTACCCAGACAGTCAACCGCACCTAAACGGATTGGTATAAACAGTGGTTTAGCCCACCCCTCAGGGATCCTTGTAACACTCCCACCCCCTCCTCTCTACACCATGTGCTCGAAATGGCCACTGTGAGACCCTTGTGTGGGCGGACCTGAGGGGGAGGGATGGAGCCCAATAGGCCTGTGGATCCCAAGAGGGGTTGGACTAGCTACCAAGGGGAGATAATAGCCCCACATCACCTGGGTGTGCGATGGTGATGTGTTATATATGTGCGAGGTTGGATCCCCATAGCAAGAGGCCTGTGGAGCCCCAGTAGGTGGGTGGAAGCAACAAAACCTTGAGGGGGAGGGTGAGGGTTGGTGGCCAATAACCTGCGAATCCCAAAGAGGACAATATCTGGATGAGTAGGGCCAGAGAGGGGCCAATGTCCGCTGTGCATACTTTGAAAGAGGCTTTTTAAAGCCATACGGGCCGGTTGGGCCCAAAGCGGACAATATCTTACTGTGCGGATCGGATCGTTACAGAATGGTATCAGAGCCTGACCCAATCGAAAGTGTGCCACATAGAGGTGGGCCCTCGGGCAACGTGGACGTTGTGCCTGTGTGGCCAACGAGGACGTTGGGCCTTAAGGGGGGTGGATTGTGAGACCCTTGTGTGGGCGGACCTGAGGGGGAGGGTGAGGGTGAGGGTTGGAGCCCAATAAGCCAAACAGGCATGTGTATCCCAAGAGGGATGGGACTAGCTACCAAGGGGAGATCATAATCTCACATCGCCTGGGTACGGGATGATGATGTACTATATATGTGCGAGGTTGGATCCCCGTAGTAAGAGGCGTGTGGAGCCCCAGTAGGTGGGTGGAAACAACAAAACCTTGAGGGGGAGGGTGAGGGTTGGTGTCCAATAGCCTGCGAATCCCAAAGAGGACAATATCTGGATGAGTAGGACCAGAGAGGGGCCAATGTTCGTTGTGCATATTCTGAAAGAGACCTTTTAAAGCCGTGCGGGCCGGTTGGGTCCAAAGCGGGCAATATCTTACTGTGCGGATTGGGTCGTTACAGCCACCTTGGCCAAACCCCCCAACCTGGTTCACCCTGGTCAGCACCCTCCTGTCCAAACATCATTGATGTTGTCTGACCAAACAACCCGAATTAAGTTAATCCATGAGCAAATTATGGCAGTTAGAAATCACCATTTTAACACACTTTACAGGAATGCTAGGACATTCCCCGCCGAGCTTTCTTCTGAGATGATTTTGGTGACTTATGACGCTTGTTGCTTTGCCTCCACACAACAAAAAGCTTTTGGAGTGGTTGTTGTGGACACTTTGGTAAGATCTGTGCCACCCTTGTTGATAGGATACCTGGCCGAGTCTTTGATAGTACTATGGTCGAGTGTTTTGCTATTGAAGCTATTATGCTACTGATCCAAGCACAAAATTGGCTGACAAGGCTGATTCTAGGGGACTCTGGCACTCTGACTTGTGGGATGAACACGCGGATCTACGTTGGATATGGCGACCCATTATATATAGTATTAAGACTTTTTTGCTTAATTTTCCGCACTAGTCATGTAATTTTATTCCTAGGGATCTAAACCGCGAAGCTCACTTGTATGCTTCTAATGCAGAACATACTCTATGTATTTTTACTTAATATATATGCTAAGTCTCTTACAAAAAAAAAAAGAGTTGCACAATTATTTGTGATGTATTTAAAGAGTTCCATTTGGAAGACAGAGATATATAGGAGATTGTAGGAGTCAGGTAGTCTAGATCATCTTTGGTGGTATTGTTTGAGATCTCTAGAATGATGGATGGTATTGGGCTTGCCTGGCGCGGGCCTGGCTCTTTAGAAAAATTGAAAATTGATAATGTGAGTTAGATTAGGGCAAGGACTTCTAGCTTCTTACTTCTTATTGGCTGGGTGAGCCATTGGAAAATATTATACCAACTTTTTCTTGGGTTCTGAATTCTTGAAACGATTTAGAAATAAATAGGGAGCTATTAAGAGAGTGAGAGACAATTTTGGGCATGTTTGATAGCTTGTAAAATTTGGCTGAAAAATCATTTTTCAAGTAAAATTTTATTTTTCAATGTTTAATTAACCACATAAGTAGGAAAAGAGTTTTTCGGAATCACATGACTTTCCTGGTTATTTTTTCCTACCTTCTCTCTAAGAAAATCATTTTTCGAATAAGCATGAAAATATTACAAGAAAAGTTGTTATTAAAAAATAATAAAAAATATCTTTCAAACTCATATACAATCTAATTTAAGATTAAGTTTGTAATATTGAAATTATCAATATATCCATGAAAACAAATATTTTCAAAATTTGAGTATATTATATGGTAAATTACCATAGACATAAAGAAGTTTGTCTAGTCCTTATACAAAACAATTTTTTGGGCTATCAAACATATCCAAAGGGAAATTTGGGAGAAAAGGAGAAAATGTAGATGTGAGGATGAGGAGTTATGGTAGCACGGCAGTATTTGTAATAAAAACCCATATTGTGTGATGTCAAATCCCCTAGTGACAAATGTGGTTCGTTGTTTATGCAAATTGTTCTTAACTAGTTAATTACGCCAATAATCCATTAAGTAAACACACTCACTCAACCTAATAACTTAAAAAAAAAAAACAGTTGAATTCACATAAAGCCTTTTAAAAGGAATTAGACTTTTTTTTTCCCCTGTAGCTTTGAGATTGTTTGACGAACCCGTCTAATTGGCTAGGGAAGCCGCGAGGAAAACAACGAGGGACCCCAATGGGGGAGGGGGAGCCGTCTATTCCCCCCGAGATGCGTGCGTTGAATTTTCAAACACACATCTTGAAGGGAATGGACGGCTCCCCCTCCCACCTGTGGGGTCCCTCGCTGTTTTCCTCGCTGCTTCCCTCGACAATTAGAATTTTACTTGTTTGACATATACTTTGTTTTGAACACTCAATTTATCAATGCTGACTAGTCATGGTTTTCATTTATTTTTTTATTCCTTAACCATTCTCGCTCCAAATGTTGTTGGCGCGATTCGAATTCTAGACATGTGATATCATTTCAAGCAACCAAAATCTCTTCTAGCAAAGGGTTTGAAGGATCCCCAGACCTTTAATTAAACTATATTTCTGATTTTCTAAAACTTCCTTTAGCTAATAATTGAGCCTTGATCTAAATCTGTGGACTGTGTCGACAAGCCGGGATCCCACCCTCGCTCCCTAGAATGGGCGTTGTTTGAGTCTGGAAACTTGAAGTAGAAAAGAAAAGTTGCATCATTTGCAACATTATCTCATTAAGTATGGACAAATTCAAAAGTTGAAGAAAGCAACTTTGACATAAACAGAAAAGGTTGAAACTTATCTCATTGAGTGGCCATTTGAAATTTGAATACCTACCATGAGGTTTGATCGGACCCAAAGAGTTTTTTCATTGAAAATCTGAATCTTTCATCAGTGTTTTACAATTCAAATTAGTACCCACTCCCAAGATTTTCCATAGTTACCAAAGGATAATTTCGGATTCCTAGCAAACGAACAAAAAATATTTTTCAACTTGTATGAATTCCGTTTGAGGTGAAATATTCAGCAAAATTACAGATTCCAACAAAAACAACGCGTTAAAATTTTAGCTCATTTCGATGTCTTTCTCAAGACATGTTTTAGTCCATACAATTAAATATCTTGATAAACGGTCTTTGTGAGTGTCTAAGGACCACAATTTTAGGTGGTATTGGACAATGAGGACCCTCGCCAGCCTGTGTCGTGTCCAAGGTGAGCCATCGCTTGCTTTCATGATATCAATAGAGAAATCCACTTTATCCCATGTAATGTGTAACTAGAGGCACATGTCAAAATGAGCAAAAACTTTGAACACATTATTTTTTTTTGAATCCCAAAGTTTTCTAAAAATTTCAGCTCAATCGGAGTAGTATAAGGCTATACAATTTTAAAAAAATAAAAAATAAAAAATTGCACAATGCAAAACATGTCAAGGCGTGTGCGGTGTGAGAGCCTTAAATTGGAAAAAAAAATAAAAAAAAAATAGTAAGTTAACCTTCAAAGTGCATATTGCAAATGAGGGACTTGAGGTCATATTTCTAAAGTATTTAAACAAAAGCTCTTCTAAATAATTAAATGAAACTCGTCCAACCATTCAAAATTTCTCAAATTATTGAAATTAAAATTTTCATTATCTTGTAAGTATAAAGTTTTGTAAAATTGTTCTCACATTTTTTAGTATATTACATTTGCACTGTGTATTTGTTACTATTTTCTTAATTTTGATAATGTTTTCCATTTATGCAAAACCAAAAACATAATGTTAGCAATTTTATTTTTTCTATCTTGAAATATATTATAACCTCATTTATATGGTAACGAATCAAACGCCTTAGAAGGTTAAAAAAATGTCAAGGACTAGTTTCTATAATTAAAAATAATGAAAATTCATTAAAAAAATCTTTAAAAAACCCCAATTTTTTAATTAACTAAAAAGGTAAAGCTATTGGTTCTAATAGTAAGGCTACTTGGCCGAGATCTCGGAAAGGGAAGCATAAGATTGACAATATTCAGGATGGTGGTTTTATGACAACGCCGCAATAGGGTCGCCCAAGTTACCATGATCCTCAGTTGGAATGCAAGGGGCATAGGATCGCCCTGCGCATTCAGATCCCTCAAGGCCCTCTCCGAACAGTCCAAACATTATATTCTCTCTGAAACAAAAGCATATTCAGCTACTATGGAACGCATATGCAGGCGACTTGGTTACAGACATGGAGCTTCGATGCCAGCTAGCGGTCTTTCAGGTGGTCTTGCTTTGTTTTGGAAAAAATGTACACAATTAAATATTATTTCTTCTTGCAAATATTTTTTATTGTATAGTAGACGACTTCTATTATCCAAACACTTGGTCTATTATTTTACCTACGGCTGACCTTTTTGGGACACTCTCTCTAACATGTGTTCCTTAATGGATACCCCTACTTTGGTTATTGGAGATCTCAACGCTATTGTGTCTCAGGATGATAAAATAGGAGGAAGGAAAGTTACAGGTTCCAATGTGCAACACCTCAGACACTTTATGGGCTCACACAACCTTATTGATTTCCCAATCAATAGATCTAAATTTACATGGCACAACAAAATACAGGACATTCATGGTATCAAATCAAAACTTGATCGTATCCTCTACAAAATGGATGGTTTCTTTCCCCTCAGCTTTGGCTAGATAATACACACTTCTACTTCCGACCATATAGCCTTATCTTTGCAATTACTGTCCATCCAAGACTCTGGTGCTAAACCGTTTCGTTTCTTTCACATGTGGACCCGAAATCCCTGCTGTCACCATGTGGTACAAACTTCCTAGGAATCCCACCATCTTACTAACTCTACTCCTAACTCTGCAAAAGAGTTCACTTTGAAAACTAAAAAACTCAGCTTTCAACTCACTAGGTGGAACAAAACTGTTTTCCACAATATTGATCAAAACATTAAGGAAACCCTAGCTGAGTAGGACAAACTTCATAATTCCCCCCTTCCACTGCTAATGCCTTCGCCATTTCGGTCTTGGAAGATCACCTATCTGAACTCTATTACAGAGAAGAATTTTTTTAGCATCACAAATTGGGAGAATCTTGGCTTCAAGATGGCAACAAAAATACCCGATTCTTCCATCTCTATTCTCTGCTTCGTCATAAAAGGAATCAGATTTTGTGCCTCCGCGATTCGGCGAATAACTAACAATCCTCCCGCATTTCAATTGGCCATATTCTTCATGGTTACTTTGATGAGATTTTCAAGTCATCCTATCCAAACCTTAATTAGGACATTTTATCCTTATTCTGCCCCGTTGTCTTGGATATGGATAATTATTTACTCCTTAAGACCCCTGACGATGAGGAAATTCGGTCAACTATCTTTAGAATGGGCAGTCACAAAGCCCCGGGTCCTTATGGATTTCACGCATTCATTTTTAGCACTATTGGGACATAATAATAAAAAAGATGTTATTGAGGTGGTCACCAACTTTTTCACTTCCCGGTCTTTAGACCCCAAGCTAAATGAAACTTTTTGACCCTAATTCCCAAACTATCCTACCCCACAACTCCGGACAAATATCGTCTGATTGGTTTATGCAATGTCATTTACAAGGTCATCTAAAAAATTCTGGCTAATCGTTTAAACCTCTGCTTGACAATATCATTTCTCCAAATCAATGAGCCTTTCTCAAAGGCTGGTCCATCTTGGATAATGTCAACTTGGCACATGAGGCCTTCTTTCAGATGAAACATAGCCGAATGAAAAGCAATGATGGATGACTATCAAAATTGACATGTCAAAAGCTTACAACCGTGTTCAATGGCCTTTTTTTCCTCCTTATTCTTCAACAATTGGGTTTTCATGAAGGATGGATCAAAATGATCGAGCAATGCATTTCAACTTCATCTCTGCGGGTACTTCTTAATGATTCACCACTTGACCCAATCAAACCCACAATAGGTATCCATCAAGGAAACCCTCTATTTCCTTATCTCTTCATCCTTGTAGTGGAAGCTCTGTCCCGATTACTGGCTCGAGCATAGGCCAATAAGACTCTCAAAGGGATCAAACTCCGCAGACTTTCTCCCTCATGAATCAGCCACCTAATCTATGCTAATGACCTTCTGCTCTTCTGCAGAGCGTCGCTTGCAGAAGCTCATTCCGTCAAAGATCTTTTGGTTGATTATTGTGAGTCCTCGGGTCAAGCTGTCAATTATGACAAGTCACCAGTGTTCTATTGCTCCAATGTTCACCCCAAGCATGCCAAAATGATCAATAGAATACTTGGGTCTAAGCTTTATAACCCGAAAGACAAGTATCTGGGTTCTCCCCTACTTCTTTCAAAAAATAAAGTCTCTGACTTTCAATTTTTGGTTGATACAATTAATCACAAGTTATCCTCATGGAAAGCTAAGGTTTTTTCTTAAGCAAGGAGGACAGTAATGATTAAAGCAGTTATACACTCCATCCCAGTATACAACATGCAAACTTTCCTCTTGCCATCATCGGTCACCACCCAAGTCAACTCCCTGGCTCGAAATTTTTTGTGGAGTGCTACGGAGGAAAGCAAATCCAAACACCTTTGTACATGGGACAAAATTGCCTTCCCGTGGCATTTGGGAGGCCTCAACATCCCACCGGTCCGAATCAAGAACCTGGCCTGAAAAGCCAAGAACATCTGGCATGCAATTGCGCAACCACTTAATCTCTGCAATGCAACTCAAGGCAATTTACTTCCGTAACAAAAGCCTACTCTTTAAAGCACCGAACATCGCATCTTTTGCTTGGAGAGGCAATATTACTGCACTCAATAAAATGAGAAAGCACCTCATTTGGCAGGTTCGATCTGGTAATGAGATTAATTTATTGAAGGATTGTTGGGTTAAACCATATTTCCTTCTGACCGACTGCTCACTATTACCTGATAACTCTAATGCTATATCTTCTATCAAGGATATCTAGATTCTGGGCACTGACCTCAGGCCTCATTGGAACGATGAACTCGTCTCATCCATTTTTCCTCAACCGGTGGTCAAAGACATTTTTGACATTGTCATTCGCCCTTCCACCTTACCAAACACCCTTATCTGGAACTTTGACAAACGATGTATGTTCTCAGTGAAAAGTGCTACTAAAGTCTGTGTTTTCCAACCTAAAAACTTCTCAACCCAGCAACTCAATCCCAGAATCTCGAGAGAATTATGGAGAATTAAGACTCCGTCTACAGCTATTCTCTTACTTTGGAAAGTTTACCACAGCTTATTGCCAACTATGTCCAATTTGATCTGTATTCATGTTCCGGTGGATAATTGTTGTGTTTTCTGTTATAATCATATGAAGGATATTGAACATTTGTTTTTTCTATGCCCAATAATCCACAGACTCTGGCTCATTCCCCCCTCCCTATCAATTGGGCTGACACCAATCACCTTGGGCAAACTACCAATGATTTTCTCATATTCCTCTGGGAAACAGCAGGGCAGTACTCCCTCTGACCAAAGAGGAAATGCTCTATCGATTTATGGCTGTTGTTCACTCTATCTGGCTAACCCGCAACCCTATTGTTTTTCAAAAATTGAAATTCTTCATCCCACAGTTTGTTCAACTTACCAACCACACATGGTTAGCATAAAAAAAACCAATGGTTCAACTGCCTTCCAACCACCAATTAGGAAATTCAACCCACAACCCTTCATCACGTCCTCCAAATAGCCACCTGTGCCCTCCTCCTCGCACACACTACAAGCCACCTTTCTACTAGCAATCAACTCTTGAATCACCACCTCAAGAACAAGTTCTAAGACTTCAAACCATTCACATGCAACTTAATGCTATCAGGAGTCACATACTCAACTCCTTGTCCAGACCCCTACCCACCACTCTCTCCCTTGATATGATCTTAGTTACCTATGATGTTTGTTTCTTTGCATCATCTCAGAAGGGAGCTTTTGGTGTCTTTGCGGTGGATGTTGTTGGAAGGGCACATGCTAGACTAGCAGACACAATCCCAGCTCAAGTTACAGATAATACCATGGTCGAATGTTTTGATGTTGAAGCCGCCCTTTTGCATTCTATGACTGGAAGTCGACAGTCAGACTCTAGGTGGATGTGGTGACCCATTGTGTATAGTATTCAGTCTTTGCTCTCAGGTCTTTCTAGTTGGTACTGTGACTTTATCCCCAAGGAACTTAACCAGGAAGCACACGCCTTGATTCTAGTGCTGGTAGACAACTATGTAACCTTGTTTAATATCTATTATGTGCATTATGCTTCATAAAAAAATGGCATTTGGCATTAATGAGTTCAATAATAAGAATTTGTTGGAGAGTCAAAGGTGTGATGGCTCAGTGGTTGAGCAGTGGCGGATGGTATCACTAGGTCATAGGGTTGAACTCAGCCAGCGACATATGGGGTGGGAGGGGTTAAGGGATAAATAAATAAATAAAAGAATTTGTTGGAGAGATTTTTGGATATTAATGTCTCTTAAATATTTCATTATTTAGCTTTTAAAAAAAACTAACTCTTCCTTCCCACCCATTGTTACAGCTCACAACTCTGCAAATTGGTTTTCAGGGTTTCTTTTAAAATGAAATCAACAAAAAAACTACTAATGAATCAAACTCCAAAACCAAATAACAATTGCACACAGTTTTTGAGGATTAAGTTAATTAGTTTATGTTAGATTTTATTGAGTATCATAAACTTACGAAGAATGAAAAAGATTATGATGTTGCTTTTCTTATGGGTTTTCTCTTCAAACATGTTTTTCCTTTGAAAACTTTGTTAGATTTTTATTTGAAAAACTGTAATGGCAGATTTTTCAGAGGACAATTTTTGTTAGATACTTCTCTGCGCATGAAATAGTGCGTTTTATTTGAGTCAAATAAGTTGATGGTTTTAGTGTTTTTTGAAGGAGGTGAGAGATTGAGCAAAATGGGTTTTTTTCCAATGATTCTCCAAAATAATACAACTTAGTTGAATGTTTCCCCATTTGCATTTGGCAGTGACTTTTTAACACCACAGGTTCTCCTGTCCCACATCATCAAGCCAATTGTTTTTACCTGCTAACCCACACCACCACCCTTATTCTTCCAACATTTCTTCTTTTTCCAACACCTTCTTCTTCTTTGCATCTTCTACTCTTCACTTATCTCTTCCTTTTCCATCCGGAGGCACCCGCAAAGTACCCATCACATATTCTCTTCATTCTCTCAAATCGAAATTGAAGACGAAATTGAAGAATAAGAGTTGGAGCCTTTACAGGATTCAACCCAGTCCGATCAAGATCTTGACCTCGATTTCGTCATCGCTCCTCTCTCGGGGTGGGCACGGGACGGGATGGACCTCATCCCTATCCCATCCCGTTTATTCGGGAACAAGACAGAAT
The DNA here is from genome assembly GCA_003290165.1 of Berberis thunbergii. Classification (NCBI taxonomy): domain Eukaryota; kingdom Viridiplantae; phylum Streptophyta; class Magnoliopsida; order Ranunculales; family Berberidaceae; genus Berberis; species Berberis thunbergii. The sequence continues at coordinate 119,766 of QNQO01001343.1, read as the reverse complement.
AAACCTCTTCCCAACCTCCTCCCCTCCCAAACGGGTTCGGGACAAGACATGATGAACATGTATTCGTTGCTAATGTTTTAGAAGAAAATTCCCCTCTCAAATAGTCTTATATATATTACCTTTAGACTAGCACATAGAAGCTCTCTGAGAATAAAATATCCATGTCAACGAATAAAACAACAAATAAAATAGCCATGTCAATTTGATGACAAATGTTAAATACATTATACAAAACATAATCAAGCCACCAATATGCAAAATAAAAATAACTTAAGTTTGGATAGTGACCTCTTGCTATCATCTTCTATTGGCCTTATACATGCAGACATATAGTTTGGATAGTGTTTCCACAAAACTCTCACATATAGATTCAGATGTCAAAATAATATATTTAGATTTCAAAATTATGAATTAAGAGTCTCAGTGTTAACGAGCACTGATAGGCAGGTCCACAACCTTAAATAATATATACACTGAAACACGAGAGAAATCACATCTATAGAAGAAGAAAAAAAAAACTAAGATTACAAAATAATTAAGACTGATACAGAACAACTTGATAAAACCAGCATCCTACATTTTCTATATAGTCCTGATCTTTCTTCTGGATCGAAAATCACCATCACCCTGAATTATTAGCAAATTTAATTTTCCACAAGCAGTATAAGCTTTTGGGGGAATACTGGACATTTTTCTCAATGAGTTTGCAAATTCATCCAAGTCAAGTGTGTCTTCATCAAAGCTCCTCCCCATGTTATCATGCACATGGTTTTCATTCCTATTGACTTCAAAATCCTCATAGGCATCGTCATCGCTACTAGCATCTTCATCTTCATATTACATAGTCATATTAAATATTAAAAAAATCAGTTTGGGACAGGACGAGATGGGTAGGATTGAAAATCTCTATCCTGATTCCATCACACTCTAGATTGGGACAGGGCAGGGAACTTTTGGAGTAGTTGTTGTGGACACTTTTGGCAGGATCCATGCCAACCTTGCTGTTAGGATACCTGGACGAGTTTTTGATAGTACTATGGCCAAGTGTTTTGCTGTTGAAGCTGCTATGCTACTGATCCAAGCACAAAATTGGCCAACATAGTTGATTCTAGGGGACTGTGGCACTCTTCACTCCCTTTTGCACTCTGACTTGGGGATGAACACGCGGATCTACATCGGATATGACGACCCATTATATAGTATTATGACTCTTTTGCTTAATTTGCCGCACTGGTCATGTAATTTTATTTGTAGGGATCTAAATTGCGAAGCTCAGTTGTTAGCTTCCATGCAGGACATACTCTATGTAGTTTACTTAATATATATGTTAGTCTCTTACCAAAAAAGAAAAGAGTTGTACAATTATTTGTGATGTATTTAAAGAGCTCCATCTGGAAGAGATATATAGGAAACTTCAGGAGTCAGGTAGTCTAGATCATCTTTAGTGGTATTGTTTGAGAGATATTAAGTGTAAAAATGATAATGCGAGTTAGATTAGTGCAAGGACTTTTGACTTATTATTTCTTATTGGCTGGATGAGCCATTGGAAAATATTATACAAACTTTTTCTTTGGTTATGAATTCTTGAGACGAAATAGAAATAAATAGGGAGCTTTTAAGAGAGTGAGAGAAGAATTTTGGGTATGTTTGATAGCTTGTAAAATTTGGTCGAAAAACCATTTTTCAAGTAAAATTTTATTTTTCAGTGTTTATTTAACCACGTAAGTAGGAAAAGAGTTTTTCGGAATCACTCGACTTTCCTGGTTATTTTTTCCTACCTCGTCTCTAAGAAATATTTTTTTTCGAATAAGCATGAAAATATTACAAGAAAAGTTGTTATTAAAAAATCATAAAAAATGACTTTCAAACTCATACAATCTAATTTAAGATTAAGTTTGTAACATTGAAATTACCAATATATCCATGACAACAAACATTTTCGAATTTCGAGTATATTATATGGTAAATTACCATAGACATAAAGAAGTTTGTCTAGTCCTTATCCAAAAAAAAATTTGGGCTATCAAACATATCCAAAGGGAAATTCGGGAGAAAGGGAGAAAATGTAGATGTGAGGAGTTATGGTGGCACGGCAGTATTTGTAATAAAAACCCATATTGTATGGTGGGTGTGACGTCAAATCCCCTAGTGACAAATGTGGTTCGTTGTTTATGCAAATTGTTCTTAACTAGTTAATTACGCCAATAATCCATTAAGTAAACACACTCACTCAACCTAATAACTTGAAGAAAAAAAAACAAACAAACAAACAAACAAACAATTGAATTCACATCAAGCCTTTTAAAAGGAATTATACTTTTTTTTCCCTGTAGCTTTGAGATTGTTTGACATATACTTTGTTTTGAACACTCAATTTATCAATGCTGACTAGTCATGGCGTTCATTTATTTTTTTAGTTACTTAACCCTTGTCGCTCTAAATATCGTCGGTAGGGTTCGAATTTTAGACCTGTGATACCATTTCAAGCAACCAAAATCTCTTCTAGCATAGGGTTTGAAGACCTTTAATAATTAAACTATATTTCTGATTTTCTAAAACTTCTTTTAGCTAATAATTGAGCCTAGTTCTAAATCTGTGGACTGTGTCGACAAGCCGGGATTCCACTCATCCATGGACTATCTTTCTTGTTCACTGTGACAAACACTACATATAATAATTCAAAAGCCTAAAGATAGGTTGATGTGACAAACACTACAGTCGGCAAAATCTACTAAACTGCTTGTTGTATGCATTGTTTGAGTCTGGAAACTGGAAGGTAGAAAAGAAAAGTTGCATCATTTGCAACATTATCTCATTAAGTGTGGACAAATTCAAAAGTTGAAGAAAGCAACTTTGAGATAAACAGAAAAGGTTGAAAACTTATCTCATTGAGTGGCCATTTGAAATTTGAATACCCACCATGAGGTTGGATTGGACCTAACTGTAAGGTACTCAAAAGAGTTTTTCATTGAAAATTTGAATCTTTCATCAGTGTTTTACAATTCAAATCAATACCAAAAGGATAATTTCGTGTTTCGGATTCCTAGCAAACGAACAAAAAACATTTTTCAACTTGTCTGAATTCTGTTTGAGGTGAAATATTCAGCAAAATTACAGATTCTAACAGAAACAACGTGTTAAAAATTTAGCTCGTTTCGATGTCTTTCTCGAGATATGTTTTAGTCCATATAATTAAATATCTTGATAAACGGTCTTTGTGAGTGTCTAAGAACCAAAATTTCGGATGGTATTGGACAATGGGGGTCCTAGCCAGCACGTGTCGTGTCCAAGGTGGGCCATCGCTTACTTTCATGATGTTAATAGAGAAATCCTCTTTATCCCATATAATGCATATCTAGAGGCACGTGTCAATATGAGCGAAAAGTTCGAACACATTATTTTTTTTTATGTAAATCTCAAATTTTTTGAAAATTTCAGCTCAAACAGAGTTGTAGAAAGCTATAAAATTAAAAATAAAATAAAATTGCACAATGCAGAACATGTCAAGGCACGTGTAGTGTGAGAGCCTTGAATTGGAAAAAAAATAGTAAGTTAACCTTCACAGTGCATATTGCAAATGAGCGACTTGAGGTCATATTTCTAAAGTATTTAAACAAAAGCTCTTCTAAATAATTAAATGAAACTTGTCCAACTATTCAAATTATATGTTGCTTCTCAAATTATTGAAATTAGAAATTTCATTATTTTGTAAGTATAAAGTTTTGTAAAATTGTTCTCGCATTTTTTAGTATATTACATTTGCACTGTGTATTTATTACTATTTTCTTAATTTTGATAATTTTTTGATTTATGCAAAACCAGAAACATAATGTTAGCAATTTAAAAATTTTCTTATCTTGAAATATATTATAACCTCATTTATATGGTAAAGAATCAAATGCGCTAGAAGGTTAAAAAAAATTTCTAGACTATTTTCTATAATTAAAAATAATGGAAATTCATTAAAAAAATCTTAAAAAACCCCAATTTTTTTTAATTAACTAAAAAGGTAAAGCTACTAGTTCTAATAGTAAGGCTACTTGGCCGAGATCTCGGAAAGGGAAGCATAAGATTGACAATATTCAAGATGGCGGTTTTATGACAACGCCGCAATAGGGTCGCCCAAGTTACCATGATCCTCAGTTGGAATGCAAGGGGCATAGGGTCGCCTTTCACATTCAAATCCCTGAAGGCTCTTTCCGGACAGTCCAATCCTAATATTATATTTCTCTCTGAAACAAAACATTTTCAGCTACTATGGAACGCATACGCAAGCGACTTGGTTACAGACATGGAGCTTCGATGATAGTTAGCGATCTTTCAGGTGGTCTTGCTTTGTTTTGGAAAGAATGTACACAATTAAATATTATTTCTTCTTGTGAATATTTCTTTTATTGTACAGTAGATGACTTATATTCTCCAAACACTTGGTCTATTATTTTTACCTACAGAGAACCGAATCTGAATCTCCGCTCACCTTTTTGGGACATTTTTTCTAGCATGTGTTCCTTAATGGATACCCCTACTTTGGTTATTGGAGATCTCAACGCTATTGTGTCTCAGGATAATAAAATAGGAGGAAGGAAAGTTATTGGTTCCATTGTGCAACTCCTCATACACTTTATGGGCTCACACAACCTTATTGATTTCCCAATCAATGGATCTAAAGTACATGGCACAACAAAATACGAGACATTCATGGTATAAAATCAAAACTTGATCGTATCCTTGTGTCTACAGAATGGATGGCTTATTTTCCCGCAGTTTTGGCTAGATCAATACACACTTCTACTTTCGACCATAGAGCATTATCCTTGCAATTACTGTCCACCCAAGACTCTAGTGCTAAACCATTCCATTTCTTTCACATGTGGATCAGAGATCCCCGCTGTCGCCATGTGGTACAAACTTCCTGGGAATCCCACCATCTTACTAACTCTACTCCTTACCCTACAAAAGAGTTCACTTTAAAAACTAAAAAACTCAGCTTTCAACTCACTAGGTGGAACAAAACCATCTTCCGCAATATTGATAAAAAATTAAGGATACCCTAGCTGATTTGGACAACTTCAGAATTCCCCCTTCCATTGCTAAAGCCTCCACCATCTCGGTCTTGGAATATCGTCTCTCTGAACTCTATTACAAAGAAAAACTTTTTTGGCGTAACAAATCAGGAGAATCTTGGCTTCAAGATGACAACAAAAATACTCAATTCTTCCATCTTTGTTCTTTGGTTCATCGTAAAAGGAATCAAATTCTGCGCCTCTGCGATTCGGCGAATAACTGGCTATTCTCCCGCGCTTCAATTGGCCATATTCTTCATGGTTACTTTGATGAGATTTTCAAGTCATCCTATCCGAACACTAATCCGCACTACTGAAATCAAGCCTGGTACTGGCAAGTCTCCATAATCTTCGCCAAAAATGACTAAGGAATCGTGTGTCTCTGTCTGACACAATAAACATAGGAAGTCCATGAAGACGATAAACTTCCTGAAAATATAATTGAGCCACATTCATTGCATCTGTTGTCTTCTTGCAGGCAACAAAGTGTGTCATTTTGGAGAAACGATCAACGACCACAAAAATAGCATCCAATCCGCGTTGGGTACGAGGAAGCCCCAGCATGAAATCCATGCTAACATCAGTCCATGGTTGACTTGGAACAGGTAGGCATGTACAACCCTGCATTAGTTGCTTTGCCTTTAGAAACATGACAGATACGACAACCCTTCACAAATTTATACATCTCTCTACGGATGGTCGGCCAGAAGTAAGAGCTCGAAACAAGCTGATACGTCTTATCTCTCCCAACATGCCCTTCCCCATGTAGTTCTTGAAAGATCTTCAACCTGAGGCTAGAGGTAGGCACACACAACTGGTTCCCTTTGAAGAGAAAACTGTCACAAACCACGAAGTCAGAACGATTGCCTGCTAGTACATCATCCACCACAGTTACAAAATATGGGTTAGTAGCCAATAAATCACGGAAAGAATCAAAACCCAATACCTTGGTGCGCATAGTGGTGAGTAAAGAAGACCGACGACTAAGAGCATCAGCCACACGATTCTGCACGCCAGCCTTGTGTTTGAGGACAAACGTAAATTTCTGTAAATATGTAGCCCACTTGCCATGTCGAAAGGAGAGTTTATCTTGACTATTAATATGTTTTAATGAATCATGATCAGAATATAAGACAAACTCGCTGTGTATCAAATAATGGCGCCAATGTTTCAATGCTTGGACCACTGCATAAAATTCCACATCATAGGTGTTGTAATTTCATTTTGCGCCATGTAACTTTTCACTAAAAAAGGCAACTGGTTTGCCATGCTGACTTAAGACCGCGCCAATACCCACTTTGGAGGCATCGCAATGTAACTCGAGCGGTTAAGAAAAATCAGGCAAAATAAGGATAGGCGATGAAATTAGCTTTTCATCGATCACGCAAAAAGATGGTTCTGCTATTTCAGACCATGAAAACTGTCCAGCCCTCATACAGTCAGTGATGGGTGCCATAATGGTGCTGAAATGAGGAATGAATCGGCGATAGAACGATGCTAGTCCGTGAAAACTTCGTATCTCATGCAGGTTGGAAGGCGTTGGCCATTGCTTGATTGCTTCCACTTTTGACTCATCCATTGAAATGCCATCCTTGGAAACCATGTACCCAAGGAACAATACCCTATCAGTCATGAATGAACACTTGTTGGCTGCCGCAAACAATCTCTTCCTGCGTAAAACTGAAAGAATGTCTCGAAGATGCTGAATATGTAAGTCGGAATTAGCACTATAAATCAGTATATCGTCAAAATAAACGACCACAAATTGACCAATAAAAGGACGCAACAGTTGGTTCATGACCCGCATAAAAGTACTTGGTGCATTAGAAAGACCGAAAGGCATCACCAGCCATTCGTATAGCCCCTTGCGCGTCTTGAAGGTTGTTTTCCATTCCTCTCCCGAGCGAATCCGAATCTGATGGTAACCACTCTTAAGATCAAGTTTACTGAACACCTTGGCTCCACATAGCTGATCCAATAGGTCATCCAACCGAGGAATAGGAAAACGGTATTTGACTGTTATCTTATTTATGGCTCTACTATCAACACACATGCGCCGACTACCATCTTTTTTTGGTGTGAGCAGTGCGGGTACTGCGCAAGGGTAAGACTCTCCCAGATGTAGCCCTTGGACAAAAGTTCTTTTACCTGGCGTTGAAACTCCTCGTGCTCTTTTGAGCTCATACGGTAATATGGCCGATTAGGAAGGTTTGAGTTTGGTACCAAGTCAATTTGGTGTTGTATATCCTTAACAGGTGGTAACCCTCGCGGTAGGTCACTTGGAAACACATCTTGGTACTCACCAATCAGAAGTTGCACAACTTCCGGAATGTCATTGCTAATCTGCTCATCCTTTCTTATCAGTACGAATACTATCTGATAGTCACATAATTATTACATAAAATACCCCTTAATTTATACATGTTAGTGTTTCGATTATTATATTTTATAATAATTATTTCGTTTTTATCTCTTTTCAGGAATTTGCGCTTAAACTATCAAATCATATTAAGGCGACTATGTAAGGAATTGCACTTGGTGGTGGTACAAAATAGAGAGAGAAACCCTAACCAAAACCTAAACTTAAACCCAATTCACACCCTAAAACCAAACCCAAACCCAAACCCAAACCTAAACCAACTCATACCCTAAAACCAAACCCAAACCTAATCCTTATTCTCTATAAATAGAATACGATAGGGAATGAGAAGGGGGAGGGAGGAAGAGAAGGGAACAGATTGGAAGTGGAGATCAAACCCTCTTCCTCCTCTCAAGGTGATTCCCACCACAGCCACCACCGTCACCACCGTGAAACAGGGGTGTGACAACCCTGTTTCACGTCAACTTTTCCATCGCCACCACTCACCACTCACTGGTCCTCTCCACTGTCCACACTGTCACCTCACCACCACCTCCGCCGAACAGCTCAACAGGTCACGAACCACCACGAACCAGCCGCGACAGACTGCCTACCTCACCGTGGAACAGAGCCGTACCACGACTCTGTTTCATCTTGCAACAGAGCATTTTCTTCCCTTCTTTCGGCCTCAAATCGTCTCGAGTTCCTTCTCTCACAACCACCTCGCGACCAGGCCAATCATCACCGGCACCACCTCGCGACAGAGCTCGCATACGAGCAGAAACAGTCGCAAAAACAAGGAGTTTCCTCTCCCTGTTTCTTTGCTAAATTTGCAATTTTAATTGGGTTTTCTTCACTCTATCTCATCTTTTGCAGGTACTAGAGTCGAATTGGAGACGAAGGAAGCCGCGAGGAGCGAGAACCAGGCCGTAACAGCGACGGTTCTCGCTGGAGAAGACGATCGGCGCTGTAGCGCACTGTAGCAGGGCGGGAATTGGTTTTATTTCGGTTTTCTGGCTATTCACACCCCAGCTATCTGTAAGAGCCACCACAAAGTGCTTTTGGCCAGTTTTCTCGGGATTCGCGTCAGTGCAGAGATGAGTTGCGGCATACCACATCACGAGGAGATGACTACCACTACCATGGATAGCTAAACCCTTCGCCAAGGCTACGATGAAACCACAGGATTTCCTAGAGTTTGTGTATTTAAATTTATTATTTTCTTTATGCTTGAACGTTAAACATATTTGATTTATGATTTTTAATAAATTGCTTTCACCGATTATATCCTGATTAATTGTCTAGACTAGTCGGTAGTTAGAAGTACCCTTTGTTGAAATTCAAAAGCCTGATTTAATCAATTAATCCGAATCTGTGATTGTGTGTGCCGTAAGAAGACACGCAATGCTAGGGATTAGGATTAGTTAAAATAAATCTGTGATTGTGTATGCCGTAAGAAGACACGCAATTCTAGGGATTTATACCTATGCTTAAATCAATTGTGAACTTAGATTAATCTTTAGGTTAGTCATGTTAAATCTTGAAAACAGTATTTTTGATCACACAAATCTCAAAGAACCTGTGGTGGATTCAATGCCTTGGTTTCTCTTCTCATATTCTTTAAAACTTTTTATTTTGTTTTTAATTTGATTTTTATTTAGATATTTTAATTGCTGTAACCCCATTTCCTATAAATTAGTTTAATTAAATTCTAAAATTCAATTGCATCCACCTTCTTCGTGGGATCGACCCGTACTTGCCGTTGTCTACCAGTTAGGCACCGTGCACTTGCGGTTATTACAAGTGGGTTAAATTAACCTGTTAATTTAGGTTACTTAAAATCCTCATCGCTATCCCGGATTCTTCCATTTCACCCACAAATTTATTCATAGATAAGAGATTTGAGCCCTCCCCAGTTGGTGGTTTAGGTGCGACCTCTTTGCTAGGCATGAGTACAATTCGGGTAGCATCCCACATGAAACTATAAGTATTCTTACGCCCATCATACATAACACTTCTATCAAACTGCCAAGGTCTACCCAATAAAATATGACACGCATCCATAGCGATAATATCACACCACACTTGATCTTTATACTTAGAACCAATAGAAAATTTTACTAAGCAACGTTTTGAAACCGTTACCTCATTGCCCTTCTTAAGCCATGAGAGCTTGTAGGGACTTGGATGTTGGATTGTATCTAATTTCAGCTTTCGAACAACCTCCTCCGCCACCACATTTTCGCAGTTGCCAAAATCAATGACTAGGCGACAAATTTTCCCGCCAATGGTGCATGTAGAATGGAAGATGTTATTGCGAAGCCACGCATCGCCCTCGGTCTCCTTCGGAGTGAAACATGCTCTTCTTACTACCAAGGACTGTCCTTGATCGCCTGGGACGTATTCCTACTGCGGTGGGTCATCACTATTGGTATCGAACACAGGGTCTTGATCGAAGTCCCCAAATTGCTCATTGTAAAGGTCTTCACCTTTGACAAACATTCATTTACCTGTCCGATCACCCTTCCTGCACTCAGCTGCTCGATGGCCTGTTTCGCCATACTTGAAGCACTTGGCCCCCGAGATGGATGCTCTATGTACCTGTCCAGGGACGTTCGGCTTACTGGCAGCACCCTGTTGGGCTGGTGCGCGCCTCGTAGGCTGCGTGCCAACGCTGTTTTGGCTTCCTGGCAACACTCTGTTTCCTAGCAGCACTCTGTTTTGGCTGCTCGCATTAGCGCCATCCCATGGAAGATTATCGCCCCTTTAATTCAGCTGTTTTTCGAGGTGTATCGCCCGCTGATGCGCTTCGGAGATTGATAATGGATCAAACAGATTGAGAATGTCCTGGAACTGTTGTCGCATCCCTCCAATGTACCGAGAGACCAGTTGTTCGTCTGTCTCTACCAGGTCATTGCGCACCACTAATTGATAAAATTCAGTGGTGTAGTCATCGACTGATTTAGCACCCTGTCACAGGTTTTGAAGATGTTGGTACAATGCCCTCGCATAGTTATGAGGTAGGAATGCCAAGCGCATGTGCTTCTTAAGTTTTTCCCACGAAACCAGTTTTGTTTTTCCACGTCGGGCTCGAGCGAGTTTGTTTTGCTGCCACCAAGCAGCACCTCTCCCACGAAACCTCGTTGCTATCAGCTGAACACGCTTGTTATCGGGGATTTCTTTGAAGTCAAGAACCTCATCGACGTTATTAACCCAATTAAGGAATTCCTCCGGCTGCAAACCCCCATGGAATTCGGGTATTTCTACCTTCAACCCGGACTCCCATCGCCTCGAATCACAATTTTGTATTGGATTTTAGACCATTGGTCTCCTCCTCCTGTGTCCTTGCTCGGCAAAGGGGTTATCAAGGTCATCACCGACATCTTCCTCCTCCGCAAAACGTGGGTTTGGGGGTGATTATGTCGTTGGACAATCAAGGCGGGCACCTGCTGTGACAGTGCCTCAAACCTTGCTTCGAATTGTTGTGCCAATCGCGCTATATCATCACGTTCAATTACCTCTTATAGCGGAACTTCACGAACACTAGGACGTCTTCCACGCGGCATGGTGTAGGAAATGACTTGGCTCTGATACCAACTGATGTAGGGAACGTTTTGAGGGGTCGAAATCAGCTAGGCAACTAACACAACCTTCCACAGTCTTGTTGATTCTCCACGAAGAATACCAAGAACAATAGGGAATTAACGCAGCAAGAGAAAGTTCTCTAAAACTGATCCATTATTATTATTATCAAAAAATTGACTTTCTCCTATTACAATCACCAATTTATAAAGAAAAGAACACTAAACTTACCTGAAACAGGACTTTCTAAACTATAGTAAGGTTCCTATTTTAACCAAAATACTCCTAAGACTTTTTTTCTTATTAATAAAGACATCCTAAAAGAAACGGAATTAAAAGACTGCTAAAACATTTATTAGCAATTATGCCAATAAAAGATTTGATGGAATCTGAATTAAAAACAGCAAGTCCCTGCTGGGTCATTGTTACTTATTCTAGACTTTCCTCTTCGCGTGGACTTCTTTTGATCATATCGTGTCAAATACTCTATTGCACTCTGTTGTACTGCATCAATTTTCCACAAACAGTATAAGCTTTTGGAGGAATAGGGGACATTTTGCTCAATGAGTTTTCAAATTCATCAAAGTCAAGTGTGTCTTCATCAAAGCTCCTCCCCATGTCATCATGCACAAGGTTTCAAAGTGTATCTTCATCAAAGCTCCTCCCCATGTCATCATGCACAAGGTTTTCATTCCTATTGACTTCAAAATCCTCATAGGCATGTCATCACTACTAGCATCTTCATTTTCATATTTTATAACCATATTAAATATTAAAAAATCAGTTCGGGACAAGACGAGATGGGCAGGATTGAAAATCTCTATCCTGATTTCATCCCACCCTAGATCGGGACAGAGCGGAATCAGGATGTGATTGATCAATCCTAATAGGACCCAAAAAAAACCGGGGCGGGATGAGACATGATCGAGAGATTGGATGCCCACCCCTACCTCTCTCCATTTTTCTTCTCTTTCCCCTCTTCCTTTTTAAATTTTTTTTCCGCGACCTCTGTGAGTGGGGAACCCATCATCGCAAAGACCGCTACGAGGGCAAGGAAAAAAAACAAAAAGGGAAAGGGGAAGGAGAATAAAGAAAGGGAGAGAGACGACAATCTGTACGAAAATAAGAAAAAGTAGAAGAAAAGATAGAGTGGATGATGATGACTTTTGTGGTTCTGTAGGATAAGAAGATAAAATAGGGTGATGATGGATTGGTGATGATTAGAGAACTAGGCAGTTGGTGCGAAAGCCACCATCGCAGTCCGATCTCCTCTATATCTCGCTATCACCGGTCGTCTCTCACCGTCTTTTGCAATCGTCGCCCCCTTTTCTCGCTACCCCTTTTCATACTATTGGTTTTCTTGATAATAGAAGGTGAGAGAGTATAAAAAAATATTGTTTTAAATTGGCCGGTAAATTAGCAAGTAAAAAAAATTGATTCGATGGTGTAGGACAATATTTGAAGTTGGATGCTCTATGTATCTGTCCAGGGACGTTCGGCTTACTGGCAGCACCCTGTTGGGCTGGTGCGCGGCTCGTAGGCTGCGTGCCAACGCTGTTTTGGCTTCCTGGCAGCACTATGTTTGGCTGCTCGCATTAGCGCCATCCCATGGAAGATTATCGCCCCTCCGATTCAGCTATTTTCAAGGTGTATCGCCCGCTGATGCGCTTCAAAGATTGAGAATGGATCAAACAGATTGAGAATGTCCTGGAACTGTTGTCGCAACCCTCCAATGTACCAAGAGACCAGTTGTTCGTCTGTCTCTACCAGGTCATTGCGCACCACTAATTGATAAAATTCAGTGGTGTAGTCATCGACTGATTTAGCACCCTGTCGCAGGTTTTGAAGACGTTGGTACAACGCCTCGCGTAGTTATGAGGTAGGAATGCCAAGCGCATGTGCTTCTTAAGTTTTTCCCACGAAACCACTTTTGTTTTTCCACGTCGGGCTCGAGCGAGTTTGTTTTGCTGCCACCAAGCAGCACCTCTCCCACGAAATCTCGTTGCTATCAGCTGAACACGCTTGTTATCGGGGACTTCTTTGAAGTTAAGAACCTCCTCGACGGTATTAACCCAATTAAGGAATTCCTCCGGCTGCAAACCCCCATGGAATTCGGGTATTTCTACCTTCAACCCGGACTCTCATCGCCTCGAAGCACAATTTTGTATGGGATTTTAGACCACCGGTCTCCTCCTCCTGTGTCCTTGCTTGGCAAAGGGGTTATCAAGGTCATCACCGACATCTTCCTCCTCCAAAAAACGTGGGTTTGGGGGTGATTATGTCGTTGGACAGTCAAGGCGGGCACCTGCTGTGACAGTGCCTCAAACCTTGCTTCGAATTGTTGTCGCGCTATATCATCACGTTCAATTACCTCTTCTAGCGGAACTTCATGAACACTAGGACGTCTTCCACACGGCATGGTGTTGGAAATGACTTGGCTCTGATACCAACTAATGTAGGGAATGTTTTGAGGGGTCGAAATCAGCTAGGCAACTAACACAACCTTCCACAGTCTTGTTGATTCTCCACGAAGAATACCAAGAACAATAGGGAATTAACGCAGCAAGAGAAAGTTCTCTAAAACTGATCCAGGATTATTATTATCAAAAAATTGACTTTCTCCTATTACAATCACCAATTTATAAATAAAAGAACACTAAACTTACCTGAAACAAGACTTTCTAAACTATAGTTAGGTTCCTATTTTAACCAAAATACTCCCAAGACTTTTTTACTTATTAATAAAAACATCCTAAAAGAAACGGAATTAAAAGACTGCTAAAACCGTTATTAGCAATGATGCCAATAAGAGATTTGATGGAATCTGAATTAAAAACAGCAAGTCCCTACTGGGTCATTGTTACTTATTCTGGACTTTCCTCTTCGCGTGGACTTATTTTGATCATATCGTGTCAAAATACTCTATTGCGCTCTGTTGTACTGCATCAATTTTCCACAAGCAGTATAAGCTTTTGGGGGAATAGGGGACATTTTGCTCAATGAGTTTTCAAATTCATCAAAGTCAAGTGTGTCTTCATCAAAGCTCCTCCCCATGTCATCATGCACAAGGTTTTCATTCCTATTGACTTCAAAATCCTCATAGGCATGTCATCACTACTAGCATCTTCATTTTCATATTACATAGCCATATTAAATATTAAAAAATCAGTTCGAGACAAGACGAGATGGGCAGGATTGAAAATCTCTATCCTGATTTTATCCCACCCTAGATCGGGACAGAGCGGAATCAGGATGTGATTGATCAATCCTAATAGGACCCAAAAAAAACTGGGACGGGATGAGACATGATTGGGAGATTGGATGCCCACCCCTACCTCTCTCCATTTTTCTTCTCTTTCCCCTCTTCCTTTTTAAAATTTATTTCCGCGACCTCTGTGAGTGGGGAACCCATCATCACAAAGACCGCTAGGAGTGCAAGGAAAAAAAAGGGAAAGGGAAAGTAGAATAAAGAAAGGGAGAGAGGCGACAATCTATACGAAAATAAGAAAAAGTAGAAGAAAAAGATAAGAGTGGATGATGACGACTTTTGTGGTTCTGTAGGATAAGAAGATAGAATAGGGTGATGATGGATTGGTGATGATTAGAGAACTAGGCAGTTGGTGCGAAAGCCACCATCGCAGTCCGATCTCCTCTATATCTCACTATCACCGGTCGTCTCTCACCGTCTTTTGCAATCGTCGCCCCCTGTTCTCGCTACCCCTTTTCATACTATTGGTTTTCTTGATAATAGAAGGTGAGATAGTAGAAAAAAATAGTGTTTTAAATTGGCCGGTAAATTAGCAAGTAAAAAAAATTGATTCGATGGTGTAGGACAATATTACCTGTCATGTTAAATAATATTCGCTGCCTTTACATTTTAGGTTTGTCCTTAAATTTAATTATTATTTTTCTATTTGAAGTTTTGGCTTTGTTGTAGAAGCCAGGTGAGATAGAGACACGGAGTTGTTGTGGAGGTACCGACTGCTCCTGTTCATTTCAAGAAACTTTTACTTGCGACATTGGTTACTTGAACAAAAGAGAAAAATAGTTAATAGGGTTTTGCTTTTGATTCGATCCATTTCAACAACAACAAGAATCTATCGCATCGCATCGCATCGATTACTTGCAGGTGAGATGACTTCAGTATTCCTTTTTGTTTCTCTCTCGCCATTGGTTTTACCGCCTCTCTTCGCTTCGCTTGTTCCTTTGAAGTTTTTTTTTTTTTTTTTTTCGATCAAATTGGTTTCTCTAATGCTTTGAAATCAGAATTTTATGTATAAGATCAACAGATCTGTTTATTGTAGAATACATCTAAGAGTTTTTGTGTATTTGAAGAGATTGGATTAGGTTTCGAAAGAAGATTAGGGTTTTTTTTTGGAGTAAATTGGGAGGAGGAGGAGGCATGTATATTGAAGAATTGAAAGGGGAGGAGGTGGGAGTGGTGGATAGTGGAGGAGATGAAAAGGAATTAGATCAATTAGTTGGAAATTGTATTCGGAAGGAGATTGTTGTTTTGCACGCAAAGATGGCTTTGGTGGGAGCGGGGGCTCGCCTTCTTTTCTACCCAACACTTCTCTATAATGTCGTTCGCAATAAGATTCAATCCGAGTTTCGTTGGTGGGATGAAGTTGATCAGGTAACTTTCTTGCCTTTTTTTTTTTTTACTTAGTTTCTTCCTTTTATTATTATAAAGAGTTTGTGTTCGTTTTTGTTGGATACATTTTTCTTGCATATATTAGAAACCATATTCATGTAATTATAGAATTGAAGATCAGTTTGATCGAAGAAGAAGCTGCCAATGGTAGCCTGGTTGGATGGTCAAGTCTGTGGTGGTTTAACACCCCCCATCTTGGATTATATACCCACCGGCGCGCGTTTGCCTTTACAAAAAAGGAAAAAAAGAAGAAGAGCTAGCTTGAGAACAGGAGTGAAATTGTGAATTTTTCTAAAAGCTTAAGCTTGTAGAGAGAGCATATCTAGGGGTTTACGGAAAGCTTAAGCTTGTAGATAGAGCATATCTAGGGTAGGGTCTACGGAATGGGTGGAGTGGCTTCTAATCTCAATACTCTCCCTCAGCACAATGGCTGGAAAAACCCCAGCAACTGTGCTGAGCAAGAATTGAACCTCTGACAGACCAAAGATCTGATACCATGTTAAATTGCCAACTTACTATTGTAGTTAAAACTATAGGCGCATGCACTTACTATTGTAGTAAGGAATTGGTTGAACATAACTATTGTGTGAACCATTGAGCATGGAGTAGGCGGTGTTTTGAGTTTAGGTTTGAACACTTTCTCTATGTAGTGCGAGTCATGTAGTTCTAGTTGTGGTACTTTGAATTGTCGCTCACCAATTCCTTTTCAAATAAAAATCTATTTGGTGTGAGAGAAGTAGAGAACAGATTCCTTGAATATGTTTGCTTTTCTCTTTTCTCTGTCCTTTTACAGTTATATCTTATCTGTCATTTTTTTAAAGAAGCTATGGCCTTGTTTCTTGTGTCCATTCTTGTTTTAGCATTTCCTGAGATGACAATGCTGTACTATCGTCGCACTGTCTTCTTACTCATTATGATGCCTAGGGAATTTTATTTTTAATTGAGATATGCAATCAGCGTAGTCATATTCCTAATACACCAATTATTCAGTTTGTATTGTTAGGTGCAGTTCCATTTCCAACTGATGTTCCTCGCTTGAAACAACTTGGTGTCTGCGGGGTCGTCACTTTGAATGAGGCTTATGAGACTTTGGTTCCCACGTCATTGTACCATGTGAGTATTTTTCGTTTTACATATTCCTTTTCATATCAGGTTTCTAACTGAAATGGGTGTCATGTGAAGGCCAGGAGAGACATACATGGAATGCATTTGAAATGTCATTTATATTCTTATTTATTTGTTATCTTCATTAGTGATAAAGGAAAAATGATATTGGTTGTGTTCCATGTTTTCTTAGTCAATTTTCACTTATCCGTTTCTTTATTATCTGTAGGCACACGACATCGAGCACTTGGTGATACCTACCAGAGATTATCTATTTGCTCCATCATATTCTGATATATGCCAAGCTGTAGATTTCATCAATAGTGAGTAGCTCGCTCAACTTTTATAGAGATAGTTAAGAAGACTACTTCTGCGTTTTGCTTTGGAGATTCATGGGTTTCAATCAGTTTACATCTCTCTCTCTCTTTAATTTTATTTTGATCCTTTTCTAATTGCGTATGTTATTCCATTTTTAACTTTGTAAAGAGAACACATCAAGTGGCAAAACAACTTATGTGCACTGTAAGGCTGGACGTGGTCGCAGTACAACTATTGTCCTCTGTTATCTTGTATGTATCACGGTTGGATGTATTTTGCCTTTTAATAACAGCCAAGCCAGAATATGTGAACTAACTTCATCTGCTGTGTTTGTATACAGGTCCAACACAGACAGATGACACCTGATGCTGCATACGAATATGTGAAATCAATTCGACCAAGAGTGCTTTTAGCCCCTGCCCAGCGTCAGGTATACTGGCTTCAAAACTCATCTAGTTTCTGCTTTTTCTACATCTCTACTGTACTGTATATGCCAAGCGGTGTTAAAGTAACTCATTCTTTTCCACCTTATACAACTTTTGAATGTAAATATTAATCTTAAAAAAACCTTTCCAGCAGATCCACTTTATGAAGAGTTAATCTATCAGTATCCCACCTATTTAGGTAAATAGGCTCAAGTATATCTCTAAGCAATTTTTTTGGTTATAATGTAGCAATTTAGTGATATCATTCATATCAGTGCAATATATCTTTATTTATTCAGTACAATTATATATTTATGTTATTGACAACATAGAATATCTATAACATGCACATTGTACGATTTTACGGTTAAGAAATGCTATGATCTGTGCCAGTCCATGTCAAGCCAGCTCCATATATATGGCCTGAAGTGATAATGTTAAGGTCATTGTTGTTACAAAATCTAATAGTGAACCAGGGTGCAAACCATGCCATTGATGGATCACTGCCTATCTTGTCTTAAGTCAGATTTATTGTCTTTTTACTTCTTGTGCTCCTACCTAGGATGCTTGAGTATTGCTACTCAGTTATAAGAATCTAATCAATATATCTCTACATATCTGTCCCTAAGTCTGACTTATTGTGTCTTAAAGCATGCATCTCAATGACATGGTTAAGATCACATTTCTAGAAAATGGTTTTAAAGGCATGGGGGCGTGCATGCAAAATGCCCAAAGACTTATGAGGTTTCCTTGTTGCACCACAAAATCTCTAAAGAGTCCTAATGAGTGCTTAAAATAACCGCACAGGCAATTCTCACTATAAAACCCCACTTGGTAAATTTTAGATACCAAAATTATCCATCCTGCACTCAAACTGTCCCCCCGTAAAACATTTATCGTATTGCATATTGGAAACCTAAATTTGAAATACACGTATTATAAACTATTGTGCATCGTAAGGTACGGTGCTATATATATAAGCATCTAAAAGTCATAAATAAGACTTATTCAAGAGACTTGTATAACGCATATTAGCAAGTTGTTGGTTATCATCCATCCATTCATTCATGTCACTTGTACAAGTGACGATACACTCTGCATCATGTTATATCGGTAGATTGTAAGATATATATGTACTGTATTGATGAGACTTACTATCGTATTTGTCATAATTGTGCTTTCATTTAGATGAAATGTATGAATCTACTTTGCCACCCATATCCAATCAATAGATCATGCATGATTTTGTGAAATTTATGAATGTATTTTTTCCATCCGGTAATATCAAGCATGATGGTCTGAACATGTAAATATTGATGTATTAAAACACATTACCGAAAATATAAAACAAACTTCTCCCACTTAAGTTTATCAAAAGAAAGAAAAAAAAAAAAAAGGAAATGAAATTAAAATTTCTTTGAGGACATGGTCATTGAAATGTGTTTGAAAATAAAATTAATTTGCGTTGGAGGGAACTTTAACAATGCTGGGAATGGAGTATAGGAGACGGAGGGGAGGTAAATGCGTGGAGGAACGATAGGGGCTATTTTGAAAAGGCAGTCAAGGATTGGGATTGTGTGGGGTGCAATTTGAGATTAGATTTGAAGATGTGTGTCCTTGGAGCGATCAATAGCACAGTTCCGTACTTGTGTCAATTTCCGTATATTTTCTTCCAGTAATAGCACTGTTCTTCATTTTCTAAAAGTGCTTGTATTGTGTTCTGGTCTTGCAGGCTGTTGAAGAGTTCTACTCTCTTAGGGTGAAGAGCACAACAAGATCCAGTCAACCGAGTATTACACTAAGCACAGCAGATGGAGTGTCTGTGCATAGCCTAATTTCTCATACTCCAAATAATGTTGAAGCCTTCAATAACAACTCAGAGCTGGTTGTGAAAGGAGTGGATTCTACTCATTTCATTTTCAAAACTCCAGATTCATGTACCAGACAAGATATTGCAGCATTTGATGAAAGCTCAGTTGTACTAATTACAGAAGCAGACCTTGATGGATATGATGGGAGCCATGAGTCCGACATTGTGGGAAATGAGATATGTGCAGAGGTGAGTATTGTTTATAGAGTTCAGTTTGCTAGTCAAGCAGTGTTAGCTAGGCTATCAGGCCTTGGACTACGTTTCATATATGCAGGACATAAGATGTCAGGGGAGAAGCTGGGAAGGGGTAGCAGCTGCTCTGTGGGAGCTGATAAGTTGGGAGGACTTGGTGTGGACATCCATGTCTATTGACCATAAACATCCACGCCTATTTGGTGTGGATATCACTTTCTCATATGTCGTAGTTTTATTTTTATATGAGATGGGCAAATGGTAAGTCTTTTTCTTCATGTTTTTGAGCTAGGGGATGGAAATTGGCCGAAGTATCATCCCATTGTCTATTTGATGTTGGTGATGATATCCGTCTGATGTGGCATTGGCCTTTTCCCTTGAGCTTCCTTTTTCCCCCTGTTTTCTTCTTTTTCTTTAACTTAAAAGAAGAGGAAAGGAAGGAAATCTGCGTTGAGTCTGTAACCTTGTATATATTGTTCCAATAAAAAAGCTGTATTTTATGGTAAGACTCTTTCTGCAATGCTGAGATTCTGAATTGGTGGTTTGGAAATGTTCACCAGTGCCACCCCTTGACTAAAGGTTTCCCTGGGAATTATTGATCAAGAATTATTGATCAAGAATTATTGATCGAGGAATTGACTTAGAGATCAGTGTTAATAAAAGTAAATAAATAAATTTTGGTCATTTCTTTGCATTTTTTCTTGTTGTATGTACAATTACATAATATTCTTCGATTATATTCTTAAACATAAAAGAAAAAGTTCGACAGGAAAATGATGTAATAGGAATTCAAATGGAAAAGGACAATGAAATGTGCAATGCCCACCAACCATCAGTCATACCTTATCTACCCTAAAGTGTTTTTATCAATTTCCACTACCAACAAAGTCTTATCTATCTTTTTCAAGCTCCAGATATTGCATTTCTTCCTGATCTTCACCTTATCTGTACATCTATAACTACCCCTCCCTCCAATGAACAAAACCTTATTTTCAGGTTCCCACAAAACGTGGGAAAATGGACAAAGGTATTTTTATCCTTTTTACAAGAAAAATCAAAATGTGGGAAAAGGGATAAAGGGTGTTTGTGATGGTGGGATGGGATAAAAACAAGTCTATTTCCAGATCAAAATCAACTTCACGTGTGAAATAAAAATGATGAAATAGAATTCAAATGGAAAAGGACCGTGTGATACTGACACCTTATCTAACCTTGACTATGTGTGGTCAAGATTATTATTCGGACATTTTCTATTTGTTAGGGAAGGGGATGAAGAACTTTATTCTCAAGATTAGTAAGCAATTGATTGTTGTCTATCAAGATTACGAGTTTAGGATTGTCCACCAATGAACCATCTGGACAACTTTTCACTTGGTGAATTTAACCCTTAGCTTAAAACTCATTGTTTCATCTCTTAGGTTGGTTGAAGAGTTTCAAGAAATTTTCTTTCTTTGTAATGATGTAATGAATAATGAAGGGACAAGTGAGTGGTGTAAATTTGATTTACCTTTACACTCTTGATTTTAATGATAAAATTCGGGGATCCTCAAAACCTCAGCTTGCCTTTCAAAAAACTTGACACCTTATCTAACCTCCCAAGTGTTTTATCAATTTCGACTACCAAGTCTATCTTTTTCAGCTCCATATACTGCATTTCTTCCTGATCTTCACTTTATATGCTTATCTTCCTAACCGGTAAGATTGAATCAATCAAGACTCATCTTCCATTGTTACCACAGTACTTGTTATCCCTCCAAAACCAACCTTCCAGGCATAGAGGCAATGGAGAAAGTGAAACATATGGTTGTTCTATATCCATCTCCAGGCATGGGTCACATAGTTTCCATGGTGGAACTAGGCAAACTCATAACGAAACACCACCCGTCCTTCTCCATAACCATCCTCATAACCACCCCGCCTTACAACACCGGCTCCACTGCCCCATACCTCAACCATGTCTCTAAAACTAGCCCACACATCACTTTCCACCACCTGCCTACCATCCCTCTCTCCGCCATCACCACCACCTCTCCACACCATGAAACACTGATATTCGAACTCTCCCGCCTAAACAATCCACATGTACACCAAGCCCTCCAAATCATCTCCTCCACTTCCACCACCACCACCTTCATAATAGATTTTTTCTGCCATGCATCTATGGAAGTTTCAAATCAACTCAACATCCCAGTTTTCTACTTTTTCACTTCAGGAGTTTCGTTTCTATCCATCTTTCTACACTTCCCTACTATACACAAAAACACCACAAAGAGCTTCAAAGACATAAATATGCCTCTTGATTTCCCTGGAGTGCCCCCAGTACTATCTACTGATATGGTTAAACCAATGCTTGATCGCACTGATAAGGCATATGAATGCTTTCTTGACTCTGCTATCCACCTTCCCAAAGCTCGAGGAATCATTGTGAATGCTTTTGAGTCACTTGAGCCACGGGCACTTAAAGCTGTATCAGATGGTTTATGTGTTCCAGATGCACCAACACCGCCTGTTTATTGCATTGGACCACTTATTGCATCTGATGATCGAAGTGGTGGTGGTGATAGGTCATGCTTGGAATGGCTTGATTTGCAACCACCAAGAAGTGTTGTGTTTTTATGTTTTGGGAGTTTGGGATTGTTTAACCAGTCGCAATTGAAAGAAATTGCGACTGGCATAGAAAAGAGTGGTCAGAGGTTTCTGTGGGTAGTGCGTAGTCCACCCACAACGGATGAAAGCAAACGCTTTCAACCATCACAGGATCCAGATCTAGATGCTTTGCTACCGGATGGTTTTTTGGATCGGACTAAGGACAGGGGTCTAGTTGTGAAGTCATGGGCACCACAAGTGGAAGTGCTGAGCTGTGAATCAGTAGGCGGTTTCGTCACTCACTGTGGATGGAACTCAGTACTGGAAGCAGTGTGTGCAGGCATACCAATGGTGGCGTGGCCATTATATGCAGAACAGAGGATAAATAGGGTAATTTTGGTGGAGGAACTGAAGCTTGCATTGCCAATGAAGGAGAATGGAGATGGATTTGTGTTGGCTAACGAGGTGGAGAAAAGGGTAAGAGAGCTGATGGAGTCTGATGAAGGGAAAGCAATCAGAGATCGCGTAGTGAAATTGAATGAAGAAGCAAAGGAAGCAATGAGTCCGGGCGGATCATCCATTGGAGCATTGGCAAATTTGGCTGAGTTATGGAAGAAATGATCGTTTGCCATGGCAGATTGGTTTTACTGGTGAGCACATTTACTGATGACTATGGTTAGATTTATATAATTGAGGTTATGATAAGTAATTAGAATCCTATGCCATACTATTAAGCAAAGTATTACCGGTACAGCGGTACTGTTGTCCTCCGTCCAATAACCATGAACTTCGTTGATAGTGTATTCATCGATATAGCGTTCATAGTGCTACAATTCCACAAGATAGTCTTATCAGGGAAATCAATCATCCAAGGATCCCTCTAATGTAGTTATCAGACTCTGCAAGTGCTTTAAACCTTTGTAAAGTGTTCTACATCCCTTATTGATCAGCTTTTTAGTTGAACAAATTAACACTTAGAATGCTTAATAACAAGCGCAAAAAAAGGGCCCAAAGAAACCCATTTGAAATAATTATGTATTTCTTATTTTGGGGTTTATCAATGATGGTAGAACTTCATTTTCAGAACAAGCTATGTCAATTGTAATCAAATGTTGTTTGCTTGGTTCTTACATCCTAACAAAGCTATGTCGAACACTTTGATAAGTGGTATGGTGTGAAAACCCTAAGATATAACTTTATAGCTCATAAAGTGTGAAAGCTTTCTACAATATTTTCATAGAAAAATTCTTTCACCTTAGATGTGTATTTGTTTGGACAATATTTCCTCAAACATCCTAGGCATCAGTGTCTGTATACTCACAAAACATCAAAGAAACATCAAATAAAGTTGTTTGAAATATTATGGTTAACTCATCCACACCCCATGCCAAAAACATGACCATGAGATTGCTCAGTATGTGATATGGAACTCAAGTTACTAAACCCAAATTTACAAGAATAGATGTTGATTTCTTCTGTCTTAGGTGAAAGATTGACAACCACAGCGAGAGCTGCTAATGAATTGTAGATTACAATCTACAATTGATGTCAGAAAAATAATGACTTGTGATTATAATTCAATTGACGACGAGAAATCAGAGTTCCATTAGCTCTAATCCAACTAGTAACATGTATCTTTCACCTTCAGAGCCTCCCAGAGAGCTTCTGCTGGTTGTTCCCTCACATCTGTTATCAATAACTAAAACAGCAATCTCTGTACAGCCCTCACTAGCAACCAAAGGAAAATCCCCACTCAATGGTGACCACAGAGAAACTTCATGCCGAAACTAGTAAAATCGTCTAGTTATTTGTATCTTTTCATATGGGCAACAAAAATGGCAATATATTGTTCCATCCAGTAAGCATAAGATGGTGCATAGGGTAAGGAAAGTCTTGGAATCGCAAACAAGAAAAAAAGACCATGCACGAATCATATCAATACAAGAGACATCATATACTGCTTAAGCCTATTAAGCAAGTGTTATATACACAAGTGCCGACAGTTGAGGACCCAAACGAGAGCATATACTGCTAAAGCCTACCAAGCAAGTGTTATATATACAAGTGATGACTGTGTAGTGCAGGCTCCAAAAGATGCATAGAAAAATATACTGCTCAAGCCTACTAAGCAAGTGTTTACATTACAAAAAAAGTTGGGGATTGGAATTGCCAACAAGCCAGCCCTTGCACCATTCCATAACTGATTCTTTGCCTGCCACCAACTCTGCAAGGAGAAAAAAATACTATCTATGAAATAGCTAGTTACTTAGGAGTAATAGATGTAGCTACAGAGAAAGCATCAAATCAGAAACTCGAAAGAATAGAGACAGAAAAATCTATCAATTGAACCAGCAAATTGGAGAAGAATGGGTGATCAAACCCCCACCCCACAAAAAAAAACAAAAACAAAACAAACAAACGAACAAACAGGAGTCAAGGGTAATCCATCAAAACAAAAAGGTGGTCAAGAGAAACGGCGGGAAAAGGTTGAGCAACAATGACTAGTCTTTTTAAATTTTCCATGGCAAACATTCCTCGCATTTTCCTTAATAATGTTATTTCCACAATTTTGAAAGAAGAAATGAGACTCAAGGTCTTCAACCTCATTTTTTTCTCTTTTCCAATCCACTTTCTCATCTCACCCTCACTTTTTTTACTGTTTTCTCGGGACTAGTTTTGTGAAGATGGGTTTTGTAGCCTCTCTAGATGCCTGGTTGATGGCAAAATCAAAGAGTAGGTAAATAGTTTTTCAAAATAAAGAAAAATGAAAACCCATGCCACTACCTATCTCTCTAACACCTCTCGTTCTTGAGATGCAAAACAAATCTTTTCACTCAGAAAGAGAGCAAAACAACCTTGCATTTGAATTTTGAACAACTATTTTTCCTTTCTGAACCATTTGAGCTATGAATTGCTTACCTAAGATGTTTCTCCTGGGATCGATGGGTTTCCTAAAGAGTTCTTTGTTACATGTTGGGAGTTTCTGAAAGTGATCTGATTTCCTCTTAAGTGGTTCATGATTTCAGCTCAAACACATTTGGTGGACTAGTTCTACATTGATTACCTTAGTTTCCAAAGTGTAACAGAGCTAATACCATGGTCTGATCTCAGGCCTCATCAATCTTATATCAACTGTCCCTAAGATCCCTTAGAAGGAGGTAACCTGTAGCCGCTCATCAAATAGCAGTTAAAAAGGATTAAGTCTCTCCCTTGGGATCCAAGTAGGCACCAAATTCATGGTCCATTTGTAGAAACCAAAATGCGTAGTTGGATTAACACTCTTCTTAGAACAACTTCATTTTCCATTAACTTAATTGAACGCCCAGTTAAATTTTTTAAAGCTTCCTGTGGAGCATCAATGAGACCCTCTGTCTCCGATGTTATTATTGCTTGTGAGAAAGCTTTAACTCAAATGGTCCTTCAAGTAGTCCCTTTAAATGCCATAAGTGGCTTTCTATTCAATTTTGAAGATCCATCAATAGGATCCCCCTTTTATAACTAATCATAACTCGACTCTCAAGCAAGCCTAACCCTAATCCTACTTGAATTAGTAAAACCTAATTCCAATTACAAATGTAAAGCCCTAAACTACTAATGTTGGATCCAGCCTACTTATTTAATGAATGAACTAATATTTATCTACCTAATATTCCATCAGTTTCCAATGGGAATATAACATTGGTGCCTTGGCCAATATCATGTGTTGTAACCGGGTAAGCTTCCAACCAAGTATCTTGTTCTTCCACTAGGACCTAACTACAAGGATAGATTGCTATGAGATTCAGTTCTAGAAAGACACTAGTTTCGCTAGTTGTTTGGAAGGGAAGGTTCTTGTCGAAGAAGGGCAATCAACTCTCATCAAAAGTACTATGGCCAGCGTTCCGGTATTTCTCCTATCCATCAACACAATTCTAGTTTTAGTAGTAAAAGATATTGAGAGACTAATGAGCGACTTCTTGCGAGCAGTGTCAAAGCGATAGCCAAGGCGCGCCTGAGGCATGCCTCAAGGCGTTTTTACATAATTTCACCTCAAAGTGAGGCAATGCGGTGCGGTGAAATGAGGCGTTCGCTTCGAATTGCCTCACTGCATCAACCACCTCAGCCCAAAAATGGTTGCAGACAACCCAATTGCAGTCCATTTACAACCCAACTGCAGCAAAAAGATGTTACAACTCACTCTATAATAGTGTTTTATGTTTCTTGGTGTAATATTTGATAAAAACAAGATAATACGTTTTTAAGTTTTGATAAATTTGTCACTTTCATTTTATTTTTTTTGAGAAAACATATCATATTTTAATCTGTGATCATCATCAATTTTGATTTTTCATAGCATAGTTTAATGAATTTTATGCTTTTGAAATAACAATAATGATCATACTTGTAGATTTTTACCAACCATTTCAATAATTTCTTTCAACAAATGCTCAATATTCTCAAGTTTCTATTCTTTCAAGATTATTGATTTTTTATAATTTAGTGGATGTTTTCAAGTTACTTGACACTTATGTAGTGCATCTTTTCGCTATGATATACTACTTTATTATATTTCCATTTCGATTCTAGGTAGTTGTGTCACTTTGTGTGCATATTTATTTATGATACTTATCAAAATGATAATGTGTACTACTATGCAGATATGTGTCAATTTATTATAATTTTTTTTTTAAATGTTAAGGCCGCCTCACGCTTTTTCAAGCTCGTCCGCCCCACCTCAACGCCTTAACTACAATACTTGCGAGAAACCACCTCCTCCTTCCATAAATATCATCTCATCAAGTAGGATGTACGTAGTTTTCTTTCCATAAAATGGCTTTTTGAATTAGAAGACTCGAGGATTGCTAGTTAAATGGTTCTAAAGATTTGGCTGTGAGGATTAAACCCTTTGGGAAAGAATCATCAATGAAAAATATGACATGTCTCAATACAGTTGGTAAACTGAAAAGTCCTTCTGGTCGCGCTTTATGGCGTACTATAATGAATCATAATACCAAATTTCAGCTACACATCAAATGAGATGATTTCTGGGCTGATAAGTGGATTGCCAAGAAGTCTTTTTAAAGAACCTGTTCCAAGACATTCATTACAGTCAAGAAGATGGGGGATGTCTGTAAATAACTCATGGTGATAATGTCGGCTGGATGCCATTCTTCCGAAGAGGTACTCATGATTCGGAGGAGAGTTGAACAATTACACTCATCGGGCTGTTGGAGGAGGTCCATCCTAATCCAGAAGAAGCGAGCAGATAAAAATGTCTTATCAGTTGAGAGCTGTTTAAAGTTCGCAGCAATTACTCCACAGCTCCAGCAAGTCTATATCTCTGATCGTCTCAAGAAATGGTTGTGGATGAATAATAGCCCTCCTAGGATCAACTTCTTCTAGACCCATGCACCATGGTCGTATTCTCACACCTGTTTTTTTTTTTTTTTTTTTCCTTCTTAATGCCGCTTCTTGTTGCAATTATGATCTTTCATTGCAACTGAATGTGGAGGGACCATCCCCCATGGGCATAATCTTATTCAGTGGTGCACTCAATGGGCTAATCACAGACCGTCGACTCAAGTGGGCTAGATTTTAAATTTATCTGTTTATGGCAATAATTTGGTTTGTTTCATGTTGGTGATGATCTCCTTCTGATTTGGCATTTGCCTTTTCCCTTGAGCTTCTTTTCTCCCCATGTTTTCTTCTTTTTCTTCAACTTAAAGAAGAGGAAAGGAAGGAAATCTGAGTTGAGTCTGTAACCTTGTATATATTGTTGCAATAAAAAAGCTGTATTTTATGGTAAGACTCTTTCTGCAATGCTGAGATTCTGAATTGGTGGATTGGAAATGTTCACCAGTGCCACCCCTTGACTAAAGGTTTCCCTGGGAATTATTGATCGAGGAATTGACTTAGAGATCACTGTTAATAAAAGTAAATAAATAAACTTTGGTCATTTCTTTGCATCTTTTTCTTGTTGTATGTACAATTACATAATATTCTTCGAGTATATTTTTAAACATAAAAGAAAAAGTTCGACAGGAAAATGATGTAATAGGAATTCAAATGGAAAAGGACAATGAAATGTGCAATGCCCACCAACCATCAGTCATACCTTATCTACCCTAAAGTGTTTTTATCAATTTCCACTACCAACAAAGTCTTATCTATCTTTTTCAGCTCCAGATATTGCATTTCTTCCCGATCTTCACCTTATCTGTACATCTATAACTACCCCTCCCTCCAATGAACAAAACCTCGAGGAATCATTGTGTGTAGAGTTGGTGGCAGGCAAAGAAAAAAACACTTGACACCTTAACTAACCTCTCAAGTGTTTTATCAATTTCGACGACCAAGTCTATCTATCTTTTTCAGCTCCATATACTGCATTTCTTCCTGATCTTCACTTTATATGCTTATCTTCCTAACAGGTAAGATTGAATCAATCAAGACTCATCTTCCATTGTTACCACAGTACTTGTTATCCCTCCAAAACCAACCTTCCAGGAATAGAGGCAATGGAGAAAGTGAAACATATGGTTGTTCTATATCCATCTCCTGGCATGGGTCACATAGTTTCCATGGTGGAGCTAGGCAAACTCATAACGAAACACCACCCGTCCTTCTCCATAACCATCCTCATAACCACTGCGCCTTACAACACCGGCTCCACTGCCTCATACCTCAACCATGTCTCTAAAACTAGCCCACACCTCACTTTCCACCACCTGCCTACCATCCCTCTCTCCGCCATCACCACCACCTCTCCACACCATGAAACACTGATATTCGAACTCTCCCGCCTAAACAATCCACATGTACACCAAGCCCTCCAAATCATCTCCTCCACTTCCACCACCACCACCTTCATAATAGATTTTTTCTGCCATGCATCTATGGAAGTTGCAAATCAACTCAACATCCCAGTTTTCAACTTTGTCACTTCAGGAGTTTCGTTTCTATCTGTCTTTCTACACTTCCCTACTATACACAAAAACACCACAAAGAGCTTCAAAGACCTAAATATGCTTCTTGATTTCCCTGGAGTGCCCTTAGTACTATCTACTGATATGGTTAAACCAATGCTTGATCGTACTGATAAGGCATATGAATGCTTTCTTGACTCTGCTATCCACCTTCCCAAAGCTCGAGGAATCATTGTGAATGCTTTTGAGTCACTTGAGCCACGGGCACTTAAAGCTGTATCAGATGGTTTGTGTGTTCCAGATGCACCAACACCGCCTGTTTATTGCATTGGACCACTTATTGCATCTGATGATCGAAGTGGTGGTGGTGATAGGTCATGCTTAGAATGGCTTGATTTGCAACCACCAAGAAGTGTTGTGTTTTTATGTTTTGGGAGTATGGGATTGTTTAGCCAATCACAATTGAAAGAAATTGCGACTGGCATAGAAAAGAGTGGTCAGAGGTTTTTGTGGGTGGTGCGCAGTCCACCCACAACGGATGAAAGCAAACGCTTTCTACCATCACAGGATCCGGATCTAGATGCTTTGCTACCGGATGGTTTTTTGGATCGGACTAAGGACAGGGGTCTAGTTGTGAAGTCATGGGCACCACAAGTGGAAGTGCTGAGCCGTGAATCAGTAGGCGGTTTCGTCACTCACTGTGGATGGAACTCAGTATTGGAAGCAGTGTGTGCAGGTATACCAATGGTGGCGTGGCCATTATATGCGGAACAGAGGATAAATAGGGTAATTTTGGTGGAGGAACTGAAGCTTGCATTGCCAATGAAGGAGAATGGAGATGGATTTATGTTGGCTAACGAGGTGGAGAAAAGGGTAAGAGAGCTGATGGAGTCTGATGAAGGGAAAGCAATCAGAGATCGCGTAGTGAAATTGAATGAAGAAGCAAGGGTAGCAATGAGTCCGGGCGGATCATCCATTAGAGCATTGGCAAATTTGGCTGAGTTATGGAAGAAATGATCGTTTGCCATGCACAGATGCATGGCAGATTGGTTTTACTGGTGACCACATTTACTGATGACTATAGTTAGATTCATATAATTGAGGTTATGATAAGTAACTAGAATCCTATGCCATACTATTAAGCAAAGTGTTACCGGTACAGCGGTACTGTTGTCCTCCATCCAATAACCATGAACTTCGTTGATAGTGTATTCATCGAGATAGCGTTCATAGTGCTACAATTCCACAAGATAGTCTTATCAGGGAAATCAATCATCCAAGGATCCCTCTAATGTAGTTATCAGACTCTGCAAGTGTTTTAAACCTTTGCAAAGTGTTCTACATCCCTCATTTAGCAATGTTCTACATCCCATATTTTTCAAAAAATAATCTTTGAGTTGAACAAATTAACACTTAGAATGCTTAATAACAAACGCAAAAAAAGGGCCCAAAGAAACCCATTTGAAATAATTATGTATTTCTTATTTTGGGGTTTATCAATGATGGTAGAACTTCATTATCAGAACAAGGAGTCAATTGTATTCAAATGTTGTTTGCTTGGTTCTTACATCCTTACAAAGCTATGTCGAGCTTTGATAAGTGGTATGGTGTGAAAACCCTTTGATATAACTTTATAGTTCATAAAGTGTGAAAGCTTTCTAAAATATTTTCATAGAAAAATTCTTTCACCTTAGATGTGTATTTTTTGGACAATATTTCCTCAAACATCCTAGGCGTAAGTGTCTGTATACTCACAAAACATTGAACAAAGTTGTTTGAAATATTATCGTTAACTCATCCAGACCCCATGCCAAAAACATGACCATGAGATTGCTCAGTATGTGGTATGGAACTCAAGTTACTAAACTCAAGAATGGGTGATCGAACCCCCCACCCCACAAAAACAAAACAGACAAACGAACAAACAGGAGTCAAGGGTAATCCATCAAAAACAAAAAGGTGGTCAAGAGAAACGGCGGGAAAAGGTTGAGTAACAATGACTAGTCTTTTTAAATTTTCCATGGCAAACATTCCTCGCATTTTCCTTAATAATGTTATTTCCACAATTTTGAAGGAAGACCTGAGACTCAAGGTCTTCAACCGCATTTTTTTCTCTTTTCTAATCCACTTTCTCATCTCACCTTCACTTTTTTTTTCTGTTTTCTCCAGACTAGTTTTGTGAAGACGGGTTTTGTAGCCTCTCTAGATGCCTGGTTGATGGCAAAATCAAAGAGTAGGTAAATAGTCTTTCAAAATAAAAATAAAAAATGAAAACCCATTTGAGCTATGAATAGCTTACCTAAGATGTTTCTCCTGGGATCGATGGGTTTCCTAAAGAGTTCTTTGTTACATGTTGGGAGTTTCTGAAAGTGGTTCATGATTTCAGCTCAAACGCATTTGGTGGACTAGTTCTACATTGATTACCTTACTTTCCAAAGTGTAACAGAGCTAATACCATGGTCTGATCTCAGGCCTCATTAATCTTATATCAACTGTCCCTAAGATCCCTTAGAAGGAGGTAACCTGTAGCCGCTCACCACATAGCAGATAAAAAGGATCAAGTCTCTCCCTTGGGATCCAATGTTGTTCCAAGTACGCACCAAACTCATGGTCCATTTGTAGAAACCAAAATGCGTAGTTGGATTAACACTCTTCTTAGAGCAACTTCATTTTCCATTAGCTTAATTGGACGACTAGTTAAATTTTTCAAAGCTTCCCGTGGAGTGCATCAATGAGACCCTCTGTCTCCGATGTTATTCTCGCTTGTGAGAAAGCTTTAACTCAAATGGTCCTTCAAGTAGTCCCTTTCAATGTCATAAGTGGCTTTCTATTCAATTCTGAATATCCATCAATAGGATCCCCCTTTTATAACTAATCATAACTCGACTCTCAAGCAAGCCTAACCCTAATCCTACTTGAATTAGAAAAACCTAATTCCAATTACAAAAGTAAAGCCCTAAACTACTAATGTTGGATCCAGCCTACTTATTTAATGAATGAACTAATATTTATCTACCTAATATTCCATCAGTTTCCAATGGGAATATAACAACATCGGTGCCTTGGCCAACATCATGCGTTGTAACCGGGTAAGCTTCCAACCAAGTATCTTGTTCTTCCACTAAGAGCTAACTACAAGGATAGATCGCTATGAGATTCAATTCTAGAAAGACACTAGTTTCGCTAGTTGTTTGGAAGGGAAAGTTCTTGTCGAAGAAGGGCAATCAACTCTCATCAAAAGTACTATGGCCAGCGTTCCGGTATTTCTCCTATCCATCAACACAATTCTAGTTTTAGTAGTAAAAGATATTGAGAGACTAATGAGCGACTTCTTGCGATCAGTGTCAAGGCGACAGCCTAGGCACGCCTCAAAGCGTTTTTACAAAATTCCACCTCAAAGTGAGGCAATGCGGTGCGGTGAAATGAGGCGTACGCTTCGAATTGCCTCACCGCATCAACCGCCTCAGCCCAAAAATGGTTTCAGACAGCCCAATTGCAGTCCATTTACAACCCAAGTGCAGGAAAAAGATGTTACAAATCACTCTACAATAGGGTTTAGTGTTACTCGGTATAATATTTGATAAAACAAGATAATACGTTTTTAAGTTTTGATAAATTTGTCACTTTTTTATTTTTATTTTTGAGAAAACATATCATGTTTTAATCTGTGATCAACATCAATTTTGATTTTTCATGGCATAGTTTAATGATTTTTATGCTTTTGAAATAACAATAATGATCATACTTGTGGATTTTTACCAACCATTCCAACAATTTCTTTCAACAAATGCTCAATATTCTCAAGTTTCTATTCTTTCAAGATTATTGATTTTTTATAATTTAGTAGATGTTTGCAAGTTACTTGACACTTATGTAGTGCATCTTTTCGCTATGCTATACTACTTTATTATATTTCCATTTCGATTCTAGGTAGTTGTGTCACTTTGTGTGCATATTTGTTTATGATACTTATCAAAATGATAATGTGTACTACTATGCTGATGTGTCAATTTATTATAATTTTTTTTTAAATGTTAAGACCGCCTCACGCTTTTTCAAGCCCGTCCGCCCCGCCTTAACTACAATACTTGCGAGAAACCACCTCCTCCTTCCATAAATATCATCTCATCAAGTAGGATGTACGTAGTTTTCTTTCCATAAAATGGCTTTTTGGATTAGAAGACTCGAGGATTGCTAGTTAAATGGTTCTAAAGATTTGGCTGTGAGGATTAAGCCCTATGGGAAAGAATCATCAATGAAAAATATGATATGTCCCAATGCGGCTGGTAAACTGAAAAGTCCGTCCTTATGGTCACGCTTTATGGCGTACTATAATGAATCATAATACCAAATTTCAGCTACACATCAAATGAGATTATTTCTGGGCTGATAAGTGGATTGCCAATAAGTCTTTTAAAGAACCTGTTCGAAGAAATTCATTACAGTCAAGAAGGTGGGGGCTGTCTGTAAATAACTCATGGTGATAATGTCGGCTGGATGCCGTTCTTCCGAAGAGTTACTCATGATTGGGAAGAGAGTTGAAAATTACACTCATTGGGCTGTTAGAGGAGGTCCATCCTAATCCAGAAGAAGCAGGCAGATAAAAACATCTTATCAGTTGAGAGCTGTTTAAAGTTCATAGAAATTACTCCACAGGTCCAGCAAGTCTCTATCTCTGATCCTCTCAAGAAATGGTTGTGGCTGAATAATAGCCCTCCTAGGACCAACTTCTTCTAGACCCTTGCACCATGGTCGTATTCTCACACCTGTTTTTTTCTTCTTCTTAATGCCGCTTCTTGTTGCAATTATGATCTTTCATTGCAACTGAATGTGGAGGGACCATCCCCCATAGGGATAATCTTATTCAGTGGTGCACTCAATGGGCTAAGCACAGACTGTCGACTCAAGTGGGCTAGATTTTAAACTTATCTGTTTATGGCAATAATTTGGTCTAAATTTATCTGTTAGGGACAATCGCCGCCACATCAAAGCATATGCTTGGAAATTGGTAGTGACTCGAGTGACATGGCATAACCTAAAAGAGACTTCATTCTCTCAGTTGGAGTTCAATTGGGTTTCGAATTTCAACAATTTAGCTTAATCTAGTTTGGACAGGGGATGTCCTTTTTCTCTTTCTTTTTTCTCTCCATTGTATCTGTATAGTTTGAGAGCTGTGAGTTGCTCAATCCTCTTCTTGTATTGTTTTCTTCCTTTATTAATGCATATGGTTCTGTGTTTTCCAAAAAATAAAAAGACCTCTTCAAGGTGCCTTTTTTTCTTTCTCTATGAAGATGCTTATTTGAAATGTACAGTGGACAAAACTAATGCATTAGCAGAAGTCTTTCAGATTCAAGCTTTTGTGGAAATAACGAAAACTCCTTTAGAGAGTTACAAGACTCATCCAATTTCTCTCCTTAAGATTCATCTCTAGGACATTTGAATCTGGAATCTACAGTTCTAATTTGTCTGAAGGTTCTTCACCTCTGTCCAATGGAAAGATGTTCTAAAGAAGTCGAAGAAAGTGAGAAGTTTAACAAGGAAGAGTTTGAAAGAAATAAAGAATGGGACGTATGTCAGAATCATGTCCTAAATACACTCTTTTTCTGTCAAAATAAAATAAAAATCAATGTACTAGTACAGTCTTGTTCTTCAACTCCAACTATCTTACTGCTAAATGAGCATTTCCATATATTGCAGTTAGGATTTCCAACTATTAGTATTAACAAAAACTCTCGACCTTCAACTCTAATTTTGGTGTGTTAGGCAGACCAATTTCTCATGTTGAGTTACAAAAGAAGAAATAGCATTGTATACTTAGCACAGAGATATTTTTCTCTTATTTAGTTTGTTGTCTTTATGCACACTTAGAATGTCATAACTTCTAAGGCTCAGGATCCAGGGCCATCGAATTTTGCCATTACTCGTTTTTTTTGTTCAGCATTTTTGCCATTACTAATTGTTAATTGTTGGATTCTAAAAAATGTAACGGTGTATAGATATAATTATTGTAATTTCAAGTTTGTGATCTTTAAACGTTTTAGCCGATAAGAACAAAACTCTAGGAATAAAAAAGGAAACCAAGTGTTTTTTTTTCCAAGTATACCTGTTTTAAATTCTTCTACTTCATGATCATGACTTCCTTCTTATGATTGCTTAGATTTTGGTTTCTACTAAAATAGGCTCGTGATTGCGGCCTTTAAATACCTACTTCTACAATTCCAGGATCAAAAGTTCAACTTTGTCTCAAACAATTGGGAAATCTAGCGGGTTCAGAACTTCATCTCTGATGCTATGGAGTAAGTGGGTCTCTTCAGACGAAATCGGAATTTATGCCATTAGTTTGGGTTGAGAAAGCAGGGAAGGGAAATCATCTTATGTAGATCAAATGTCGTTCTAAATTATTAGACTAAGGGGGCATTGTCTCATAATCTGTTAGAGAAGCCTTTTTGTTTTATCTGTTTTTCTTTTGTTTTTTCTCTTGCATTTCGTTTGCAAAATTGGGGTTATTCAATGAAACTTAGACAAGAGATTCATCTCTAGCTTCGTTGCATCGAGTATAAACATCATCCCAATAGCTTCAAAATCAGCAATCATGGTGTTTCTACTGGAAAAGAAAGTGAAAAAAAGACTCAGAATTCCTTTTTTGCAGGATTTGTTCTTTGTCGGCTAAAGCCATTTCGATGCTCCCAAATGGTAGTGACAACTTTTAAATATTTACTGATGCTACCCAAATGGTAGTGACAACTTTTAAATATTTACTGTTTCATTCTTTCAAAACCAACGGTTAACTGTTATTGAAAAAATTAGTGGCAAAAACCAATGGCCCCTGATCCTACCAACTTCTAATACACGAATTAGAATTTGATGAATGAATTAAATGGAAAGGTTATTAGCGAGAAACGAATATTATAGAAAGGTGTTGTCTGAATGTTTCAACTAAGACAAACGTTGATTCTTCTTTCTTTGTGTGGAAAATTTGTGAGAGAGATAAATAGACCTAAGATTAGTAAACAAAGAATATCAAAAGGAGAATGAACTGGAGCCTTTTTGCTCATGTCCTGATCCTCACAATTGATAGTGAATTCATGAGTAAAACAAAGTAGTGAATGACGCCATGTGCCACATATTCCCTCAAGATCTATGTATAAATTTGAACGCATTGGCCGTGTGGGCAAACATGGTCTGGCTCCAATATGAACGTTCACCCTTTGGGATGAAAAAAGGCCAATTTTAGTCAACAAAATGACACCGTGATTGGCCAATTTTAGTCAACAAAATGCTGCAGTGGTTGGCGAATACGGCCACCGTATAAAGGATGATACTTATGACCAAACAATAACTAAGCTATCCATGTAGCTTGGAGACGAATAACGCATATATTTGATATTGCTTAATGAAATGACGTATTAATATATGAAAGCAGGATGATGAATTCCTAATTATCCAATAATATCTCTAAGACTCTTCTTACCATGTAAGATAGAAAAAGTATGAAAATTAGCACTAACTAATCAAAATATGAAGTGATTAGCAGATGTATGATAACATACCAACAAAGAGTCACAGATTGAGATGACTAGATTGTCACATTGTTGTGTAGTCTGTCTCCATGGCAATGACATCCTTGAGTTTAACAAGGACTCCCGCATGAGAAACTGCTCTAAAACACCGTGGAAATCCATCCCCTCGAAGCTCTTCAAGTGTTCCACTTTTGGGGTCATAAGAATAGAGCTCTTCAAAATCACGAAGTAGTACAATATTGCCATTATTTTGCATTCCCATAAAAAATGTCCGCATGCTAGGCTCTGGAAATGCAATCACAAATTCAAGACTCCAAGACCTCTTCACATTATAATCCTTCAATACCCAAACTCTTAAATCGATTTTAGTATAACCAACCAAGATAAGGTTGCTTCCCAACACCCCCAAATCAACATCATAATGAGCTGCTTTTATCATATTAGGAATTGGGACTCTTGCAAAATTTTCCTTTTCAACGTCGAACAACAGCATATGACTAACAATATGGAAGGCTCCAAATGTTAACCAATGCAAATACCCATTAAAAAAGCAACCAGAAGTATTACCATTGATATGATTTATATTCCTCGCCCTAGTTTGAATGCTCCTCCAAGAATTTCTTCCTACTGTAATTACATTGACAATGCAAGTCACATTGAGATCTCCATGATGTTCATTTTCTGCAATAACCACTTTGTACTCATTAGTATTTGGACTATACCCAAACCCAACTAAAATTTCAATCCTTCTCAATAACACCGGGGTGGAAGGTAGCTCAAAGCGATCCCCATTCACTGGATTACATATCACAAAGTTGTTATTCTTAGATCCCAGCAAGCAAAGTAACCCATTGACAGAATCCACTACCAACAAATCTTGGATTGGAGATGATGGCATAAAGGGTTTACTGAGTTTAATTACTCTATCACATCGATCGATATTGGGTATGTAATGAAGAGAAGATGAGGTTAGAGAGCAAGGATGAAGGATAATGTTAGTGGGGTTTTGATTTTGAGATGATGATGTATGTGTCAAGTAGTAATTGTAATGCATCTTAGCAAAACGAGATTGTTTTATGAGAAAAAACCAGAGTTTGCAGACATTCTTGCATTCAAAAACAGAGTTGAGTGGCAACCTTGAGAGGATGTCTTGAATGAGCTCTTCTGGGATGTTTTGAATTCTTGTTCTTCGTCGATATGTCTTCAAATTTGGGGTTTTGAAACTACCCATACCTATGATTTCCTCTTTGATAGAAACCCTTGAATCGTTTCACTGATTATCAACACTACTCGTTTCTGGTCCTTCTCCTTCTTATCGTTCCTTGAAGAAGCTTTTAAACCCATTTTATTCTATATCTAAAACAGAGTTCTTTGTGGGTCATTTACTCGGAGATGAGTGACAGCGTAGGTCTACCTTGTTACGTGTCCTCACTAGAAAACTTGACGTGGCCACAGTGGGGAAAAGCCAGAAAAAATAAATAAATGGCAATCCTTAGAGCATTTACGCCCAGAACAGAGTACCCAATGAGAAAGCCTTTAAATTTGGTTGGTATAGCAAAGAAGTATTATTCTCATCAACCCCAGTTCTAGGAAATGGTGTAATAAAGTAATTTAAAATATATTTTATTTATGCATGAGAGACTAAAATAAAGTACAACCTGTAAAATTTGACAAATATTGTTCAATGAACAGTGTTTGTGCTTAAATTTGTCAAGAATTTGGTTTTTCGAAAACACCCACACAATTCTTTAAATTTACGAGTACAAATTAATTGTATATGAACAATTTGGGGTGGGCAAATGGGTCGAGAATCCGCGGGTTCAAACTGAACTGGACCGTTTTGCTCTAAACGGTTCGGATTTTAATTTTGTGTTTTAGATACGATTTGGGTTTGTTATAAAATGGTTCGGTCCAAGTTCATATTTTTTAAAAAGAAACGGTCCCGGTTGGACCTGTTTCAAATCACATTTACTAAAAACCTAAATTATATGGAAGTAAAGTAAATACCCATTTACTAAAAACCCGCAGCCGCAGGCCGCCTCCTCCGCACCTGCGTCATTCTCTCGCTCCTCTCTGGTCTTCTTCTCTTCCCCTCTCTTTTTGTAGCCGCACAGCCCGCGTCCTCTCCGGTCTTCTCTGATTTCTTGAAGAACTGATCAGTGAGAATCTTTAAGTTGCTAGCTTGTTGGCTTTAGAATGGGCTCGGTGCTGGGAACACCTTATTTTGTTTTAGATCTCTCTCATACAACATACTTTATTTTGATTTTTAAATGGAAATGACAGACAGAAAAGAGTAGAGTAAAACCATGATCCAATCATCCATCCTCTACATCTGAAGTGATGAGTGTGTTTGCTTGTGAGAAAGAGAGGCATAATTGTATATTTTGTTGTATGCATGACTAGCAATTGAGTTGAATGGATTGAATACTACTCTTTTTGGGCATGTGATATCATTCTTGCAAACTGGTAGGGAACAAAGTTTATATTTTATTGTAAAGGATAATGATTGGTTTAGGTTAGGTGTATATAGAGGTGTCTTTTTTCAACCCCACAACACTTTTTCTGCTTTGACAATGTCAACACAACACAACATAGAACACAGGTGCTTTATTTAACTGATGAACCAGTCTGTTCTGATGTGGTCTGGTTGTGGTTGTGTTGTTGGGTTCATTGAACCAACCTGACCAATTCACCTGTTCATTTTGGTTTCTTACTCTTGGATAGGGTACATTTGGTTGCAAGGATATCATTCCATACAATCTGGGGAAATGAAGGAGTGAACGAGAGAAGACCTGAAAGGAAGAAATAAAAATGTGGTGGAAAACAAGAGTGTAAGAATCACAACGCACTCTCGCAAACGCCTAGTGTCAATAAGTTCAAGTCTTGTACAACACCATATGCTAAAAGTATAATTTAAATTGCAGTACCTCACAGAGTATTGAACTCAAAGGTTGAAACAAATACAATCAACCAGAATTTCAATGTCAGTAGAATTTAGATTTGGAACCGTAGGAATCGGACCGTTCCAAACGGTTCGAGTTAGGTTCAGTTCCAATGTTCAAAATGAGGGGATCCGGACTGGACCGGATCCGTTAATTTTAAACGGTTCAAGCTAGGTTCCTCCAAATTTGAAACCGATCCGGACCGTGCCCACCCCTATGAACAATGAGCCGAACTGAGAAATTTAGTTTTTGAAAAGTCAAAACCGAATTGAAATTTCTTC
This sequence comes from Berberis thunbergii, assembly GCA_003290165.1. NCBI lineage: Eukaryota > Viridiplantae > Streptophyta > Magnoliopsida > Ranunculales > Berberidaceae > Berberis > Berberis thunbergii. The sequence goes on along the minus strand of QNQO01001343.1, from coordinate 79,965 downwards.
ATAGGAGCAACCCACCCTGCCACCTTCAGCCGCATCATCACGCCCTTCCACCGTTGGTTGCATCACCGACTGCACCACTGTTCATTTCTTCCCCTTCTCCTTTGTTGTTCTTCTTATTATTTGTGTTCCTCATATTTTTGCTTGTTTTTCATCCTATTCTTTTCCTATATTCTCCTTTATCTTTTTTTTCTTCTTATCCTCTATTTTTGTCCTCCCCCCTTCTCTATTTTTTGTTCGTATTCTTATCTTTCTCCTCCTCTCTCTTCCTATTTTCCACTTATCTTTTCTTTTCCCCTGTTTTTATCCTTCACCCTCGTGGACGCTTCTGCGAGTGGAGAACCCTCACATGTAGAAGTTTGTGTGAGTGCGGGTTCTCATTCGTAGGAGCCTCTGCAAAGGACAAATTTTTTTGCCCCAGTAAAGGTTCTTGCGAGTGGGGAACCTCCGTGAGGGCGAATGAGAAAAATAGTGGAGAAAAATCAGAAGAAGATGATGATGAAGACAGAGGAGAACAAGATAGGATGAGAAGAAAAAGAGAGGATAAGAAAAAAAAGATGAAAAGAAGAAAAAGAGACACATAAGAGAAAAAAGAAAAAAAAACAGAATAGCTAATAGAAGAAAAATAGATTAGAATAAGAAGAAAACAGAGAAGAAAAGGAGTAAAGAAGCAGGCGGGGGTTGGAGGGACGTCGCAGGGGTTGGGAAAGATGTTCGGTGGCAACCCGGTGAGCTGGCAGTGGAAGGGAGAGGTGGTTGCAGCCGGTATGGTGACGGTGTTAGTGCTTGATGGAGAAGAGAAAGAAATAGGTGATAGTGTTTTTATTATTATTTATATTGGTGATGAACTTCAGAAAGGTGGTGGTATCCTTGGTGTCATTTAATCACTACCTTATAAAAATTATCAAGGAGTTGGTTTAGATATTAAATCAACATTATCTAAAGTATCCCAAAAGATTAGATTTTTAAGTATAATAATGGTAACAATATTTTTTGTTTAACATAATCATTCTATTAAGGAAAATACATTAACTCAATATTACATGTGTCATAAAATTAGAATGTTGGACAAGTAGTTCAATGGACACATAGACCAGACATGCCATGGTTTTGCTTTATTTGGTTTACTCTAACATTACAAATACCAACATTCCCTCTTTCAATTTTCTCCTTGGTGTTCTCTCTTTCCTTTTCCCCCCAAACCCAAAAACTAGAAAGAGGGAAAACTATTGTTTCTAGTTTTTCTTTCTTTCTGGATCAAGAAACGCATCCCATCCCATCCCATCCCATCCCTCCTACCCTCATTATCTCAAACACCATTTCTTTGAAATTGAATAACCCAATCCTTCTTTCATTTCATTTCCGCTACCATGATCAATTTTGGGTTGAGTTGACGCTTTTTGGTTGAGTTTTTTTGTCGCACTTGAATGACTTAATCTCTTCGACCATTTGCAACGAAATATGTACGACTTAATAATTTGATCGCACGTTTATATATTTTCGCTTTAACTCTCAATGTATATTGGTTTATAAATTAAACCAATAATAATAATTTTTTATCTAATTCACAAACAAACTTTTATTTTCCCTAGCCACTTCAATGATGCTTAGGGCTATGCAGTGGAAGAGTAACACATTTTCAACAGGAGATAGATCATTTGCATTAGACCAAAAACAAGCATGGCTGAATTTATAAAATCAATATAGGTTGAATATTAAGTGATTGTAAAATGTGTGATTGTTAGATCATTCAAGTGCAACTGAGAAAACTCAAGGTGCCAAATCGAATAATCGAATCAGAAACGTAGTCAAACTCAGGGTGCCTAAATTGGGGTTTGATGGTGGTAGCCTGATGACACAGGACCTAGCTTGATAAATGTATTTCGGATGTTGGTGGTTGTGAAGATAAAGGGACAAATTCTTGGTTTTTGAAAATAAGGACTGGATTATAAGAAGGCAATGACTAATGGACAACACCACCCCCACTTTTTTTTGATATACTGAAGGACACCACCACCTCTCACCTTCCCTTATCCACATTATCTCATTTCTTCACAGGAGCGACCCTAGCCCATCCGCCCCACCATCACCTCGCCTTGCCACCTCCGGCCGCACCATCATCCTACCACCGTTGGTTGCACCACCACACTCCCATCCACTACCGGCCGCAACACCGCTCTTTTTTCATGTTCTCCTTTGTTGTTCTTCTTCTTCTTTGTGTTTTTTTCTTTTCTGTTCTTCTTCCTATTTTTTTTCATATGTTTTATTCTTATCTTCTTTGTTTTTTTAACTTCTCCTATCTTCTTATAATTTTTTTCTTCTCTTCTCTGTTTTTTTCTTATCCTCTATTCTTTTTTGCTTATCATATTCTCTATTTTTTTTTCTTATTTTCTCCTCCTCCCATGTCTTCCTTTTTGTCTCCTCTCCTATTTTTCTCCCTTGTTTTTTTCACTGGCAAAAACCTCTGCGAGGGGCAAAAAATGTGTCCCTCGTGAAAGCTCCTGCGAGTGGAGAACCCCAAAATACAAAGGTTTGTGCGAGTGTGGGTTCCCATTCGCCGGAGCCTCCGCAAGGGACATATTTTTTTGCCCTCACGGGGATTCTTGTGAGTGGGGCACCTCTACGAGGGAGTGGGAGAAAAATCGAAAGATGAATAACAGAGGAGAATAAAAAAGAAAGATTATTAGAAGAAAATCAGAGAGGATGAGAGAAAACGAAACAGAAAAAAAATAAATGAAGAGATAATAAAAAGAAAAAAAAATAGAAGACGAAGAAGAAAACCGAGAAGAGAATGAGAGAAGAAGCAGTGGGGGTGGAGGGATGTTGCAGGGGTTGGGAGGGATGTCCGGGCAGTGGCCCGGTGCGACCGACAATGGAGGGGAAAGGCGATTGCAGCCAACGGTGGCGGCGATAGTGCTTGATGGAGATGAAAGGGAGGGAAGATAAGAGAGGTGGAAGGGTTTATTTTATTTAATATTGGTAATATTCTTCGGTCTTTAGAAAGTATGGCAATGGTGATGTATTCAGCAGAATTGGTGGCGTCCTTCAATCACTGCCTTGTAAAATTTGTCTAGGTGTTGGTTTAGATATTAAATCAACATTATCTTAAGTGTCCCAAAATATTAGATTTTTAGAGTATAATAATGGTAACAATATTTTTCATTTAACATAATCTTTTCTAATTAAGGAAAATACATTAAGTCAATATTACAAATGTCATAAAGTTAAAGAATGTGATTTCTCAAAACGTGTTGAAATTTCATCGAATATTTATCTTTTTTTTAGTTACCGAAATTTCTTTCGAAATCAATTTTATTTTTATTTTTTATCATTAGGTCAATCTCAATGTCGGTACATTTTAATCCGTTAATATTAAAATTTGGTTATATAACTGATTTTTATGCAATATATAGTTTATATGACATTACAATCCTCGTGATACTTTTTTATGTAATTTTTAAAAGTTTAAAATGTCTGACTTATATAAAAAATGATAGCTTCAAAATTATAATTAAAAATTTTACATTTTTTCTATACACAACAAAATATTTCTTAGAACGATGGACAATTAATTCATCATAAGGAAAGACCAGCAATGCCATGGTTTTGCTTTTCTTTTGTTTGGTTAAACTCTCACATCAGCCCAACATTACAAATACCAACATTCCCTCTTTTCCATTTTGTCCTCCTTCGTGCTTTTCTGTCCCTTTCCCCCCCCAGACCCAAACACCAGAAAGAGGGAAAACTGTTTCTAGGGTTTCTTTCTTTCTGGATCACCCTTATTCTCTCAAACACCCTTTCTTTGAAATTGACTAACCCAATCCTTCTTTCATTCCATTTCCGCTGCCATGATCAATTTTGGGTTTTTTTTAATAGTTTTATCTTGTTTGTATTCCAATGTGGTTGCTTACGAGAAGGTGGAGTCACATGTCTTACCCAGACCATTGATACTTGAATACCCAGAATTGATCCGGTTAGAGGAATCAAAAGATGAGCTCCGAATACAATGTGATAGTTGGAGGGTTGCTGGTGAGGCTAATAATTTGAGCCCATGGAAGACCATTCCAGCCGAATGTGCTGGTTATGTTAAGGATTATATGATGGGAAAAGGTTATGGGTCGGATATTGACATGGTTTCTAAACAGGCTGAGATTTATGCCAAGAATGTGAAATTGGGTGATGATGGAAAGGATGCTTGGATTTTCGATATTGACGAGACCCTTTTATCCAATCTTCCTTATTATGTTGATCATGGCTATGGGTGAGCTTATTTCTAAATTTTCGCTTGTGCAATTTGTTATTATTTTTATTCTGTGCAATAATATCGAAACTCAATATGATATACTCAAGCCTTAAAACTGAATTGTAATCTAAAAAGAATGTTAATTCTCCTGCCGGCCACCCCAGAACACCATCAAATGGTGCAATGATTCTTTGCAGTTTTGGGCCAGAAATGTTTGGCTGAAAATAGTACGAATGTTTAGATATTTAAGTACAGGCTTTCATTAAAGAACTAGCATGACAACAATTTATAGAGTTTGTGTTGCATACAAGTTCGATCTTGAACAGCTTTACGCAGTTTCTTCAAGAACCTTCATTTCCATTTTTGACCTCTCCAAAACAAAATTTTATGTTTTAAAAAAATAGGTTCAATTGGCAAAATTGTGTGTGTTTGTGTTAACCTTTAAGTAGAGGCATTAATACAAGCAAACATCCTCATACGCAAACTCTTTCCTAAAAAAAATTTACATGGGAATTAAAGAGTAGCAATAGCTGTCATCTAAGGGTTTATTTTGTAAAACTACTGGAACTGCATGCTTTATAGTTCAAATTGAACATTAAATACTAAAGATACAGGCCTGAAACTTAAATAAAACTCTTAAAGTAATACTTCCTTCTCCCATGAAAACCTATGCGGTAAACCATATCCAATGTCTTTAAATCATTCACAAATAATGGAGTTTCAGGGTTGATTCTTATCTACTATGAGTATTTGTAAATCAGCCAGCCAAGGTTTTAATTTCCAGCACATCTTGTGACTATCATTCGTTTTAGATCAGGCAGTTTTGCCTGTTTTAGCCAAGTCCTCGTGAAATTCCACAGAACATTGAAGGAATTTAGGGTTTGATATCAATTAGATTTAGATGGTGTGGTTGATTTTGTTTTTCCTTTAAATTATTATTATTATTATTTTTTAATCTGATAGGAGGTGAATTTATTGAGGTTGAGAATTTGAAAATTTTGGTTCTCATTGAATCGTTTCTTTATTCTAGTTGAAATTACAGTTTTTGAGGGGAAAAGAGAAAAGTGATTTTGATATGGTTTTGATTGAAACTTGCAGTTTGGAGGTTTTTGATAGCCTTGAGTTTGATAAATGGGTTGAAAGAGGTGAGGCCCCTGCTATAGCAGCCAGTTTGGATCTGTATAAACAAGTCTTAGGACTGGGTTATAAGGTCTTCTTATTGACTGGAAGGAGCGAGAGACAGAGAGGTGTTACAGTGGAGAATCTGAAAACTGCAGGATTTCGTGATTGGGACAAGCTGATTTTAAGGTATTGATCCAGACTGTCTTTTTCTGATGATGTAAAATGGTATTTGTATTCCTTTGTCCCGGAAACATGTCAATGAGGAATCTCGTAAAACCTGGACATAGACACGGCAGTTAAATACTTTAATTATATTTTATAAAATGCTTAATAGATCCAAGAATGTAAGTAAAATGGTCAATGGTTAAAAAACAAATCAATCAAAGACATTATATAACTCAAAAGTTATCAAAAATTCGTAAACCAAAATTGTACCATATTGGCATTAATATTCATTTGTTTATCCTTCAAAATACTGCAATCTTTCAGTTACATAGTCTACTGTTCTAGCCATGTCCAACCTTCATTGTTTGTTGTGGTTTCTCTAAATTATTAGCTCATTTCTATTGCTATATGGCTAGGGATTGGAGAAGATCAATGGAAAGTTGGAAACATAAGAGGGATGGGGTGCACATAAGTTATTTGCACCACAACAAAAAATGTTAAAAGAGCTGAAACGTGTCTCATATGTGTCCACAATATGTTTGATTGAGTCAAACTTTCCAGACATGTTCACAACATGTCCAACATTTATCCAGGTCGTGTTTAAGCAGTGTCTGTGTTTCAGAGTCTTTGTCTAGTGGGTTACACAAATTGCTAATTTTAGTAAGGTTTCTCTCAAGTCAGATAACATTATTAAAAAATATCTCACTGCAAAAGCTTGATTATTGATACATAGCATTCTTTTGGATTGTCAAGAAAGCAAATAGAAAATGAATTTTCTGTTATTCCAATATAAAATTCACTTGGATAGAAGAGTATCTTATTGTCACTGTTAAATCATCTATTTAGTTCTAAAATTACATCTTTATTTTAGTATACAAAGAAATTGTTAAAGACATACTCATCTTGATATAATTGATAAATTTTAGTTAGGAACTGGATGGGTGTCACGGTTAGGTGCTTTAAGGTAGAATTTCTAAAGTTCATATGATATCCTTATTTTTCTTAGTAGCACTTGTAAATTTTATCATGTATAACAAAATTCACGAATTTCAACATTTTCTTATGTTTCATGAATTTCAATTTTAGTTAGCCTTGTGATGAGAGTTATGAAGTACTTGCTTGAAGCAATAATCCACATTGCACATGACCGGGATTGTGCCTTGGTGCTCCTTGACGACCATTCTGGGTTTGCTCCATGTGTACAAGTGTTGCGCTTCAATAGGGAGAAATAAGAGTTTTTCGGTCTTTTAGACCTTATGCTATTGCTTGGATTGTGTGGCTAGAAAGGAACAAAAGGATATTGACGACTAGGGATGCAATGGGGCAGATTTCACCAAATCTGTTCCTGCCGGCGGCATATATTTAACACCTCCTAATACCCCCCACAACCATATAATTTTTTCAAATTAAAATTCGTCCCCATCCCGTCAATTATGGGTGTTCTGCTTTCAAATCCTTAAACATGAAGGGTTTGTATTTTTAAAGAATTGGGAACACCATATGTTGTGGGATTAATTTTAACTTAAGGCTTTGTATATTAAATAACTAAGTACCTTTGTTCTCATAGACAATATGGGTCTAACATTTTTAAATAATGAACCTCTTTCCCTGGTTTAAGAACTGAGAACCTTTGTTGGGTTCACATAAACAATGTGGGGCTAACATTTCTAAAGAATCATAACCTTTTTCGTTGGACGTTGGGACAAAATTAAAGTCTCAAGTGCACTAGAATTGGAGCCTCTTTCCTTGGATATGCAAGTGCATCATGCGTATGAGTCAACATTGAGCTCATTGAAAGTCTTAGCCGTTCAACATTGACCAATGAATACTTTTCTTTCCTAACCGATCTGGCGCTATGTTTTGTTTGCTAAGTTTATTCAACATAGGTGTCTAGTCCCACATCTCCTAACTAAAAGAAAGAAGTGAAGTTCACAATTTATTATCTCTTGTTCACATTGGTTTTAGTCCCACAATATCTAGTGAGGAAAGCAAGTAAAGGGTGGAAGCTTTATTAACTTGTGTGTTCCATCCAAAGAGCTACGTTGTGCTTATGCTATGCTAGCTTGCTAGTAGCCTGTATGTAAAATATTACATATACCACCAGATCCCCATGGAAGAATCCTCACCCCTAGCCCCGTTCAAGTCCTCCCCACGTTTCCGGATTACATACTCTCTCGAATCCTCCCCAAACTCCGATAGGCATCCTCCAAATCTATCCCATGAGGGGTGGGGTGGCCCGGGTCCTCCAATCTTTGGGAAAATTTGCCAACCCTATTAACTTGTGTGTTCACATTTGTACTTTGCGTGTTGCCTCTCTCTCTATATGTTTATATATATTTCAAATAAACTTGCTATAATGTGTAAATATTTTCAATTTATGATAATGAACCTATAAACCCAAGTAAAATGAAGCTTTGATCAAAGGGCCAATATCCTTTTATCCAAAACCATCAAAATAATGTCAAACTTTTATTGAAAAATGATATTGTTGAATTCCGACAACACTAACTATCATTAAGTTTAATATTTAAATGAAGCGGTTCTTAAACATCCACTATTTATATCATGTTATATAATTGAGTTGAATTTATAACAAAAATGTCAAAAACAAATTTAATTTAATTTTTTAAAATGTTTTGAAACTTTCATTTACATGGTTTTTCAAAGCTCATTTTATGAAACCACTTTGCAAGCTTGAAAGCTCGTTTTCAAATACTTGAAGGACATTTTAAAGAGGTTTTGAATTATGATTTTTTATGAAAAGGAACACATGCATAGGAGGTTTCAAGGCTAGGCTATGTAAAGATATGCAAAGTGTATCTCTCAAGCATTCTAAACAAGGAAGCATTTGAAGAACTATTTGTCTGGTAAATGGAAAACTTATAGGACTTCCATTTGGGGTGTAGTACCTTCTTGTTGGATTTTAGGGCATCTTGGCCTAGTTCCTTTTACAAAATTAGATTCTTCTGCCAATGGCATGACAGCTCGACGGTTAGAGCTTGGCGGATGGTACCACTAGGTCATGGGTTCAAACCCAGCTTGCGGCATCTTTATGGGTTCTGGGATCCTATAAAAACCTTGCTTGCCTTTCAAAAAAAAAAATTAGATTCTTCTCTACCTAAAAAATAAAAAAAACAAAGGTGGCAAAATCATGAAAAGTAGAAGATGTTAAAAAGTAGAAGATGTTGGAAAAATAAAATGGGACAAAAGTGGTTCACCTTATTGTTACAACATTTTTGTTTTAGAGTAAAATTTATTCATGAATGTAATGTGAAAACAAGACAGCAACTGAAAAGCATTTAGGCCCCAATACAATGGCATGTTGAAATATGGAAGGTGAGATACCCAACCCTAAAGAGTAACTAACACCTCCATGATCACCAAGTCAATATCCAATGTCTTATGGCTGAAAATTATGTTATTCCGTTCTTTCCACATTGTCGAAGACATTGCAAAAGGAATTAGCTTGCATAACACCTTCCCTTTTGGAGAGATGATTCAGAGTCTTCTAACTTCTTAGAAATGTCTCTATGGAACTATGCATTACCCAACTCACACTAATAGTCGTAAGAAATTCATCCACACTCTATTGACCTGACCAAGAAAATAAACTGAACTTTTTGGATATAATTCACAAAAGCTACATCCCACCTCGACATCCATATCCCTATGAGCCAGCTCAAACTTGGATAGGACTATAGGAGCCTATTCCACATAGTTCTCCATATGAAAATTTCATTCTTGAAGGCATCCCTATTCTCAATACTTTAGTGTTGCAACATCACCAACTCGATCTAAATCCATTCACATTAAACCATTTGCTGATAATTTTTTTTCAATAAACATAAAGTTATGTAGCCACAAAATGTTAAATGCACATTTTTATTTGAATTTAACTTTATTTTAAGAAATAAACCATTATGAAAGTTATTTATTATTTTATCAACTCTTTTATTTTGGGTGGACAAAATAAACAATCGGAAGAAAATCTATGTTTTAATTCATTTTTTTCCTTTGTTTACTTTTTTGTTAAAGAATTTTAATCTCCTTTTAAAATATGCCATTAAAATTTTATTATTATTATTATTATCTGTTATGTTTTGTCAACTATTTACCCACCGCTTACAACTTTCATAATACATAGGTTTAATTTAATAAAATCTTAATTAAGATCGAGTATTAGACGAGAAATGTCGAGTGAGTTAGTAATGATGTCCTTTGAAAATGTTAATTTACTCTATTATGAATCCAAAAAATTGTTTGCATCTAAATAAGAAATTAATGTATATATTTATGTTAACATCTTTAAGCTTTATAATAATGAATTTGTCAACTTTTAGTTCTAGGTTTTCAACTTTACTTGGGTTGGCCCAATTTACTAATGTTTATAGACTATCGTGTACAGATCCATTAATGTCAATGCATGTGAATTAGCCTAAAATTGTACTTCAATCTTCTCTAATCTCTATTTACTTAGGGGTATGACATGCATTATTTGTTATATGTTTCTTTGACTTTCCAGTCATCTCTTGTCGATGTTTTGTATTGAGGGAGATACTTGAATGAATTAGGAACTTAAAAAATCCCTTTAGAAAGTGTAAAAATACTACAAATATGTTTTTTCTCCAGCAAGGTTTTTGTTGTATGAGGCGCTCCCTGAGGAGCTATGAGACCTCCTTAGCGCGTTGCCGCACTTCGCGCCCTTGACATCATAGGGTGTGGCGGTGAGGAGGACAGAGGATTTCATGCTTGGAGTCGGGAATTAGAATTAGCATGTTTGTCAAAAGAAGTGGGAAATCTTGAAATTTGATTGTTTTTGATAAACAAATCCTTATTCTATTAGTGGTTGTGTGGATATGGTATATATAAAGGGATAGCTTTGTAGAAAATGGTAATAAATTAAATACGACCATCGAGTTCCAATTGGGTTCTAGACAACGATATCTTATAGTATTAGTATTTCAAAGACAATATCCAATTATAGAGAGAAGTTTATTCTGGCTGTAGTGTTGTAGTCGAGAGAAGTGACAAAGTAAAAATTTTTGGTATGTTGTATGCTTTGGGGATGAGTCTTTCATGGATACGTTCCTGAAGGTTCCAATGGAGGACTATGGTAGAAAGTACGGTGGTGCAATGAACTTCCATCTTCATGGATGTGCTGTTTATAGGGGAGAGTTGGTCGAGTTTGTTGAATTGCTGTTTGTTGGAAGGAATGGTTTGGGGGAACAAAAGGACAACTGCAACTGGAAAGAAGATAAGGGCAAGCTTTCTGGCTTGTGTATTCTTCTATAAAATGTATCGATCAGTTGCTCATTAGAGCTCATGTAAATTTCGGACCAAACCAGTTTGGAGGAATAGGGTCCCACCCATGGTTTCATTCTCTATCTGGATTGTGGCATGCGACAAGATTTCATCCAAGGTTGAGATCATGCACTGAGGTATAGATATTGATGCAAACTCTTCTTTATGTGAATCATGCTCTTAGAATACGAAACATCTTCTTCACTGCAAGTGGTTTAGTGTGGTTTGGAGGTATGTTGTCAATTTATTTGGCTTGTCTTGGGTAATACTATAATCCATGGAGGACTTGTGGATATTTGAAAGAAATTGAGTTACCTTACTCCCAAAGGAAGTAAATTATGGACGTTGGTTCCATTTGCAATATGTTGGGCAATTAGCTAAGAACAAAACATGTTTTTGAATAATGTTTCTAACTTGGAGACGGTGATAAAGCAGAGATACTAATCATACTGACTTGGGTGCCTCATTACCCATCTTTCAAGGGGTTGTTTTTTTGAGTTTCTATGCCGATTCGAACTTGTTAATTTTGGATAGCATTTTAAGGTTGCCACCATTGTAAATTCTTTCATTGGCATCAATAGCTTCTACCTTAGGAAAAATAAAAATGATCTTTTACTTCTTCCACAGTTGCCGTGGTCTTGTCATAGATTGGGTTATCAAATTGTTGATTAGTAATGATCACCGCTCAGACTCCAAGCGATCCGATTTTACGAAAATTCGTTTGAGTGTACTTGGACCAATTAAATTGGCAACTAATCAGTCAAGTTGCTGATTATATTGGCCTTAATTGCCCGAGTTGCAGATTAATTAGCTACTCAAACAGGTGCTTCACTCGACTACAAGGAAGCACGGACTCGGACACGAATACGACACGACGACTCGGCAATTTTCAAAAAAATAGGACTCGGCGACACGGTCAAACTTAATTTTTTAATATATTTTTTTGTAACTCATAAGAACATAAAATCATAAATAAATTAATAATACTATTAAACAATCCAAACATATCAATAAAACATTCAAATTTACAAATGCATCATAAAGTCAAGCTCAACTGCTCAAGTCATACTCATAAAACATAAGCAATATAATTTCATTAACTTGGTAATGTAAATAAAATGTAAATTGATAATTTCAAAAACTCACTAGCGAGCGGCTACATCTCTTCTTCTTCATTAACTAGCGGATCAATTGTCGCATTTTCTTCATTCAACAGCCCAGCCTCTAGCTTAGGTTCATCAAGTGAAAGATTGGCAATCTCAAGCATTCCAGTAGCATCCAAATCCAACGAATCAATAGTATCTCCTGCGATATCCCTCATCCTTGTCTCACCTTCTTTGTACTCTTGTTTTCTTCTTGACAAAGGACGAAGGTTGGAATGCACATACACTAATCTTCAGCTTGTTGTGGGGTCAATTTGTTCCTTTTTAATGAGTGGATGTTGTTATACGTGCTCCAATTCCTCTCACAACATGAGGAAGAACAAGGTTGCCCAAGTAACTTCAAAGCAATATTCAGGAGTAATGGTGCACAGGTACCATGAGAAACCCACCACACATCAGGTTTTAGGTATGCTCTATTTTGTAGAGCATCACCTTCTGCAAACTGTCCAGTACTCGTTGAAAACCTAGCATACTCTGTAATAACCAATCTTCTTTTTTCAATATTAGGAAAGTATCTATTGAAACACTTATCTCTCTCATTTGTAATCTCAGGATCTCTGTGTGGCGAAATACGATTAGGATCATCTTCAAGCCATTCTCTGCTATAATACCTATATATAAGCAATGTTAATCACAAATTAATATATAAACATTAAGTGCATAACTCATGAATTCTAGTCTTCTAGTCAAGACTCAAGAATAAGTAGAATAAAAAGTTAAAAACAATGTAATTATTTACCTTGGATTCAAGGAATGTACTAAGCAATGCAGTGGTGTGTTGTTTTTCTCCCATCGATCTATCAATATCTGATGCACCACTGAAAAAAACTCTGACCCCTCACTATTTTCCTTTCATTCATAGCGGTAAATAACTTGTTTCACTTTCTCAATCATAACATCCCACATCTCATACACCAAGTGAAGACAAGACTTATCTGTATCATCCCTCCGCAACATTGAATAAATAGGCTCTGTGAAACGAAGTACATAGTCCACTTTGTCCCACTACAAGTCATCCAATAGTTTTCCTTTCACAATCCGTGCTTTTTCAATATCATCTTCCCTATAGGAATCCCACTGATCTCCAATCACCATACTCTGGATGCTACTTTTAATGTCTTTCAACTTCTTGAGCATAATTATACTTGAAGCAAAGCGTGTCTCTGATATGAAAATCAACTTCAATCTCGAATGCTCATTAAACATATGCAACCTCATGGAATGGTTCATGATAAAGTTCTTGATCAGCACCCTATCTCCAACAACATCAATAATCCAACTACACAAACTGTAGGCCTTTTCATTTGCAGGCGTGTTCTTTGGAGCGCATATGTTTTACAAACTGGAGCATTGTCGGTTATAACTTGAACCACATTACGTGGCCCAACGCCACGTATGACTTCCTTGATCAAATCAGCAATGAAGAACTTGTCTTTGTATTCCCCTTCACAGTTCACAACCTTCAAGAATGTTGGATCACCCTCATTAATCACTATGAAATTAATGAGAGGCCTCCTTTGAGAATCAGTCCACCCATTACAAACAATGGTTGCCCCTTTAGTAACCCATATGAACTTTGTTGCCTCCAACAACCTCTGAATGTTGCCCCTTTCATTTTGAAGAAATGCCGTCCTCAATGCATTATACCCAGGGATCTTGTAACCACTAATGGACTTTGTTTTATTCGTTGCATAGATGAAAGCCTCCTGAAAATACGAATTCCTTGCAAGGTTGAATGACAATGCAGCTGAGTAGAATGCCCTTGCAATCAAAGCATCCAACTCTTGTCACTCACTCGTATTGAAAGCATTTGCAATAGGATTATTAGTGGTTCCCCTCTTCCTTTGTTCATTGTATGGAACTGAAGGACCAACCCTACTACTTGAACCTGGGTGCGGGTGACTACTTGAGCCCACTGAAGGAGGTAAAGGAACACTTCGCGCCCTTGAACTTTCTGTTCTCAATGCAGCTTCATCAACAAATTGTCGCACCTCTCTAAGTTGTATGGGGGAGATTTTGGCACAAATAGCTATTCCACGGCCTGTTATCTTCAACAAGTGGTCCTTCAATCTAGTAAGAGACCACGTATACTCTTTCTGACAAAAGTTACACCGCCATCTAAGGTTTCTCCCACCTTCACTTGGTCTTCTTATTATTTTCACATTCTTCCAAAGATCATCTCTAGTTACTCGGCCTAAAACCAGTTTTAGTTTCTTCTTTAGTTTTCAGCCAATAGGTGCAAGCTCAAATATGGGGTATTTGAAGTATTTCATGCATACTTTCATATATATGCCAGTGCCAGCAAAAAACAGAGAAAAGAGAAAAAAAAAAGCAAAAACAGGAATCACAGGAATAGATCCTATCGATCGATCTCAGGAATCGTTTGAAAAAAAATAAAAAACAGAGAAAATAACAGAAATCGCAGAAAAAAAACAAACGAAAGAAGGTACCTGGTGTTGATGAGGACGCCATAGATCCTGCCGATCGATCTATCCCTCTCTGTCGAAACCGATTTCTCCTCTCTGTCGAAATCGATCTCTTCGTGTCTGTCGAAATCGATCTCTCTACCTCCGTCTCTGTGGTTCGATCAATCGATCGATCGATTCTCTGTTTTCTCCCCTATTTTCTCTTTTCTATGTTCTCTGTGTTGTCTCTCTTAGGGTTTGTGGGAGGAAGGATCGAAGGGAGAAAGAAAATCTGATTTATTTGCAACATTTACAAATACCGTGTCCGGACCGTGTCTGGTCGAGTCCAGACCGTATCCAGGCCGATCAGTCAACAAATTTTGACTGTTGACCCCGTGTCCAATACGTGTCCAGCGCGTGTCGGGTGCGAATCCGTGTCCCACACGCATTTGACGCATGATACAGAGGTTTTCCAAGAGTAGGTGCATCCTTGCTCGACTATTAGAAAAACAGGGTTCTAAATTAACTTCTGGTTTGTGGCTTTTGCACTTATTACATACTACCCAAATTGAGCCCAATCATACACAAAGCTAGAGAGAAGCAACAAGAGAAACTAAGCGCCACATTTCCGCCATTTAATTATTCAGGTGTTGGGGGCTCTATGAGCATGTTTATCTGAGGCCACTTTTTCAGCCATCTTCAACAATTTCTTCCTTGGAGTAATGTCGTTCAAATGTCAAAATACTTTGCATGTGCCGCATTTTATAGGTCTAAGAGTATTTAGTATAAAAATTGTTTGAGAGTTTAGGCGTAAAATTGTAATGTTTCTATTGCTTACAAGCCATAGCAAAAGAGTTGAGATTGTTTGTACCCTCACCTGAGTATATAGGGTGCTGTCCTGCTACACAAGAAATTTCTTTCATCTTTAGCCCACCATGTTTCAAGATTTTTTGTGCAGGTTTAAACATTTGTAGCTAAGTTACTGGCATCTGATTTTGCACCCTCCACTGAGGTGTAGATGATTTGAAATGTATAAAAGAAAACATAAATAAGAAAAGAAAAGAAAAAAATAGATGGGCGATCACTAAAAAAATATCTCTGCTTTCCAATTTTTTTACCAAATCCCGAGTTTATATTTAATCTCATCCTTATTATTTTTCTTTCAGAAATAGTAGTATTGCATTATATCGAGCTGGATTAGAATCTTTCTCATCATTTGTCTTCTTACCTATGCAGAGCCTTCGAGGATCATGAAAAATCTGCAGTTACGTACAAGTCAGAGAAAAGGAGTGAGATGGTGCAAGAGGGATATAGAATTGTTGGGAATTCGGGAGATCAATGGAGTGACTTACTTGGTAGCTCCAATTCTAACCGTTCGTTCAAGCTCCCAAATTGTATGTACTACATACCCTGAGGGGCAAAATTCATTGAAAAAAGAAAAACAAATGTTAAATAAATTCGAACATATGAGACTTTTTTTTTTCTTCTTCTGTACAGTCCAAAACACTTCAATTTAAATCAGATTCCTCAAAAACTTAGATCTTGGAGCAAATAACCTGAAGGATGTTTGACCATTGTTTGCTCATTACAGAGCCATGCAAGGGATTTGCAGGTATCCACTCTTTATTTGCTTCCTGCCAGACTACATTCTTCGTTATTGCAACATTATGAAGTGGAATACAGTGAAAATGGTGCAGAAGCTGCAGCTAAAAAAACAGTTTCCCAGAATTTTATCCTTGAGCTTTCTTGGACTGGCTTGAATTGTGTGAATCAGAGTATGTAAGTTTATAATTGTATTGCTATAGTATTGAATTGCAAATTATTGGCATTCATGATTTGGTATTAAAATGTTCAAAGATTATTTTTGAGTTTACGGCTTTACGCACTACTTTTTCTTTCGTCCAAATCCACATCAAGGCTTGTGTTTCCCCTCTAATTAGAACTTAGAAGCACCTCATTTTTGCCCCCCCCCCCCCCCCAATTTTAAGAAATATTTTGTTTTGTGTAGAAAGAACGTAAAAATTTTGATTATGATCTCAAATTTAACAAAGGAAATTATGCATTTTAAACTCTTAAATACTACATAAAAAAGTATCACACGACTCGTAGTGTGATACATGTTAAATAAGAATCATTCATATAACAAACTTTTGATACTAAAAAACATTATAGCATATTAAAATATATGAAGATTAAAATATTTCTTTCTTTTCTCCAAGTCCGAGATGGAGGCTTTAAAATCGGATTCACGAAAATAGTTTCAATTTTCATGTCTATTTTTCGTGCAACTAAACAGATGCTTAGAAGAAATCTAATTACAGGGAAACACAAACACCCCCCACAACAGACAATTTGGTCATGAACTTCTTGTTGGAGGTAGATCATCGTACAAGTGTTATATTCTAACAAAGTATTAAGAAAAGTCTTGGCAGATTGGTAGGAGGTCATGGGTCACCCACCAGATGTTAACTAATTAACCTTGTATGTTATCTCCAAACATCTAGATCACCCTATATCTAACTGTATCTGCATTTTAATTAAATTTCTACAGTTTAATTTCAATTTTGAAATGACATAATTTTGTGACATGGTTGTAGTTCAGAGGAGATCATCGATATGGGTTGGTGGGTGGCCAGCTTAATTTGCTTGTCAATTAACCAAATAAAAGGAGATTCAATTATTTGTATATCATTTCGACAATGACATGCCCTAGACCTGGTCAATATGGATTGAAAATTCTAGGGGTCGAGGGAAGGAGCGAGGAAAAGGGGGTGAGGTATTTCATCCCCAATGACATGCCCTAGACTTGACGTTTGTCTCGAGAATGATACACCCACCCCTCGCTCCTTCCCTCGACGTCTAGAAGGACTCCAATATGGATTTCTTCCTTTCCCAGCATGTCTGTAATGGGACCAGGTATTTCATGCCTCCCACTTACTTGTGCAGATCTCTATTTGCAATGTTTTAACTGAGGATTGTGATTTCGTTTTTTGAATTGATTTCGATCTTGAATTTAAAAAATATTTCGTGAAACATTTTATTATGTTTAGAAAAAAATGTAAAGATTTTAGTTGTGATTTCCAATTTAATAATATAAGTTATGCTTTTTAAACTATTAAATACTACATAAAAATTTCACACGACTCGTAGTGTCATAATAAAAACTATATATTATATAAGAATCACTTACGTAACAAATTATTGATACTAAAAATAACATTATATCATCTTAAAATATATAGATATTAAAATATTTATTTTGGATTTTGAAAGAGATTTCAATAACTTCAAAGTAAGAAATATTTCGTGAAATCTCAAGAAATCACATTCCATAATTTTAACAAAGCTTCTACTAAGCTTGGTCAAGCACAAATCAGTGTTTCCTTACCAAACTCTCTAAAAATTTTCTTGTTTTAATTAGATGTATTATGGTATCTCACAAATGCTTGCAAAACTTCGACTTGTAAGCATTAAAACCGACAATAAACACAATAAAATCAAACAATGTCGATTGAAAGATAACAATTTTTTTTTAATCAAATTGGGATGTTGATCCATTTTATTCATTTAAAAATCTACACCCGATGGCTACATAATTAACCCTATAGAGATAACTAAAAAGCCGAAACAAACTCACACAAAAATAAGATTCACCAATACAAGCCAGGACAAAATAATAACTTCACCACTAACTAATTAAACAACAAAATATCGAAAGAAAAATATAAAAAATCTAAGTTACGAGTCCTCGATCAATCAATGTAGATACGGAAATAAAAACAAAGTGAGCATGGCAAGTCGCAGTTAATAATTCCTCACATGGTAGGGTTCCCTTCCCTTGGACGTTGGACTTTGCTGAGCACCCCTCAACTTCCCAAGGTCCCATTTGGATGTGGTCATGGTTCATACATCTCTTTCTCTAAACATTGACAGAACTATAATGAGCAGATTCAAGTTTTGTCAATCAATGCACATTTGGGTCATCGTACTCAGTCACATCAGCGTTATCGAAATATCTTTCGAAATTTGAATTATTTCCTTTTTTGAGTTCTATCCCAAAAAATATTCTAATCTTTATATACATAACTTATATTGTTAAATTTGAAATTTTCATCAATTTTTTTATATATAAAACAAAATATTTCTTAAAATCAAATGATCAAATTAGCCTAGAAAAACAAAATCACAATCCATAACCCAATAACCATGGCGAAAGAATTGTGGAAAGCCTGCTGTGAAAAAGTAGAGTCAAAAGCGAAAATACTTCCTTTCTTTACTGCTGTGCGACCCACAAGGCATCCGGATCAAGTACACACCAACACCCCCACCAATCATGCTCTACTACGTGCCAATCAATCTTCCAATAATACTGTTTCTTTTACTATCATAATATTTTCACCAAACATTTCTTAAAATCAGGAGAACGAAATTAACTCAAAAAACGAAATCACAATCCTTGCTTTGTATATATTCTGCCTTTCTCACACACAGAATCTTCTATCTCTTCTTCTTCTTCTTCTTCTTCAGATTTCCTCTGTTGTGTTTATACCAAAACCCAAGTTTCTATTTCCCAAGAATCTCTCTGACAACCCATTCTAGTCAATCTAAACTCATGATGATTCTTTACTTGGATCTGAAAACCCAAGTTTCAGATCTCTATTCTTCTACTTCTTCAAGTAAGATGGGTTCTTAATTATCTCTCTCATTTCAGCTAGTTTGATCTTCAATTAAGTTGATTATGTTCACTCATTCTTCTTGATTGATTTCCTCTTTAACTTTTTTATTTTTTTATTATGGAAAGCAATGGGGGACTTAAGATCATTGTAACTGTGATATTTGCAATTTGTTTCATCATCATAATATGTTTGATCTACTTCTGCTTTAAGAAAAAAGTAGTAACCCAAGATAATTCTAAAGATCTTGAAAAATTCGAACAAAAACAAGAACAATCTGTGGCAGTAGTAGTAGTAGATGAATTGGAGAAAGAAGATTTAGTGAGTTTCCAAGGCTGTGATGATCTCACTATTCAAGATATCTTAGATGCACCTGGAGAAGTTATTGGGAAATCTAGCTATGGAACTCTTTATAAAGCTTGCTTTGAGAGGACTAATACTATTGCATTGCTGAGGTTTCTTCGACCAGCTTGTACTACTGGTAGCAGCAAGGACATTATGATTGTTATCCAGATGCTGGGCTATATTAGACATTCTAATTTGGTGCCTCTTCAGGCTTTTTATACTGGGGCTAGAGGGGAAAGCTTCTCGTATATCCCTACTTCAATCGCGGTAATCTCGCGCAGTTTCTTCGAGGTAATTTTACTAAATCTTCATTTTATTACTACAGAGTTCTATAAATGCAATTTCAAGATAGCAATCATGACTGAACAAATTGGTATTTCTGGTTTAATTTTGTTAATTTTTCTTGCCTTCGGATTGTTTAGAGACTGCCCCTGTATTTTCTTTTATGTTCTAAATGTGAATGGATTTAGGTATGAAGAAATAGAGTTGAATTATAACTTCAATGAGCAGCTTGAGTTTGGTTCATAGATTCACATTTCTTATGTTCAAATTCATTTCTGTTGTAAGTCAATATACCATGATATAGTTTATCCTCAATTTCTTTTTCTTGATGTTTAGCTGGGCATAAATCATGCTTTCATCCTTTGTTGTCAATCATAAGACGTGATTGTTGATATCTATATATATTAGATTTTGCAATTTCCAGCGATACCTTTGAAAACGCTTCTGAACTCATATCTGTAACATTTGCAATTCACTTGCCTTTGTTACTCAATTCTAGCCCACATGCTATAGAGCTGTCAGCATGTTAAAATGTGTTTCCCATGTCTTTAGAATCTCATGTGTTTGTGCTACTTTTCTTCGACTTACAAACTACAATCCTCTGTTTGAACTGAACTGACATCATATTGAAAAGTACAAACGAATACCAGCTCTATATGTCTAGAAATCATACTCATGACAACCTTCAATGTTAGTTTACAACAAGCTATCTATTTCTAATTTCTCATCCTCACCTTTATTTGTCTATGCTGATTTCCAAGCCAAAATTAATGTGTTTGATTATACATACCAGTCCAATCCCCGTGTCTCTAACACTATTATCTTACCTTCAACGCTCTAATTCATACTTTGTTGTTCAACTTCACATATCTTGGACTTTTAATGCCATGTGCCACTAGTTCTTGATTCCCGTGCTTAGAGGCATCTCTTTGAGTGTAATCCCATAAAATAAATTCCAAAAGTTACTCTACTTAATTACCTTCTAAGCCAATCCAATTTTCATGTCTATGAAACTTCATTGCATGCTAGATATCAGAATCACTCCAGATGCTTTCAAAACTTTGTTTTACTCCTCGAAGTTCCATCTATTGAGACTAGAAGTCTATTCTACCCATTCCGTGGACACTGACCCTTAATAATGCTTGATTCGCTATTTCTATCAGCTTAAGTTTGTAGAGTAGATGACAACTTCACATGGTATTAGAGCTTTGATTCATGCCCTGCACAATCGCTAAAGCATTTTCTAGCCCTTGTGCTAAGGAATATTATTAAGACTAGAAGTCCACTCCGCCATTCCATTGACCCCGACCCTTGATATATGCTAGATCCTCTCTCTCTTTTAGCTTAAGCTTATGGCATTTAACACCATTTTACTGTCATGAAATTCATCTGATTAATTGTAATCATTTAATATGTTAGACCATGTGCCTTTGAACTCCACGTGAGAGTATTCATGTATGAACAAATTATCTAATTCACTTGCAGGTCTAGAACTGAAATTTAAGCTTCATGTCTTAAACTCTCATTATCTACTAAAATACCTTAACCGACATTTCCTCTGATTTCCATTATTTCCTTGCACCAAACAGCAATAAGATCAGTGTTTCCCGGAAAGCATTTTCAGTTATACCATCTCCTGCAAAATGAGCACAGCGTTTGTATCCAGATAATACTTGATCATTTTAGCAAGTCCTTTATTTGTGAAGATAAATTCAAAAAAAGTTTCTTAAATATTCACTTATCTGGAATTAGTGCCTATGAAAAATACTGATTATTATTATTACCTGAATCTCTTTTGTAATCAAGATCATCAACATTGTGATTGTGCCTCTTTAATCTCTATCTGTGAAAATGTTTTAGCTGGTTCATTCATATAATTATTATGTGTTATCGTGTTTTGAAGAATTATGTCCATTGTCATTCTTTTAATCAATTTTGCAACTATGGACTTTGAATTGAGTGATAAGCATCTGAAGTATATTAAACAGAGTGATATTTTGTTTTCTGACAGAAGGAAATTGCTCTTTGTGCAAATGGGATGTCATTTTTAGGATCTCTGTAGGTATTGCAAGGGCGATGGAATACCTACACACTGGACTGCAGAAACCCATTATCCATGGGAATCTTAAGTCGAGAAATATATTATTGGATGGGAATTACCAGCCGTACGTGTCAGATTTCGGTCTTCATCTACTCTTGAATCCGACTACTGGGCAAGAACTGCTTGAAGCTTCTGCTTCTCAGGGATATAAAGCCCCAGAGTTGATCAAGATGAGGGATGCAAGTAAAGAGAGTGATATCTACAATCTTGGGGTCATCTTACTAGAATTAATTACAGGGAAGGCACCTGTTAACAAGAAGACATTGCCAAGTCACGATCTATATCTATCTGATTCAGTTCGAGAAGCTATAATTGGCCATAGAATCACAAATTTGTTTCATCCTGATATACTCCTTGAACAAAGTACCCATCAAAACCCAGTTACAGAAGAGCGTTTACTCAAGTTTGTTCAACTCGCTATGGCTTGTTGTTCCCCTTCCCCACCTTTGCGACCACATGTCAAGCAAGTGGTTAAAAAGCTTGAAGAAATCGGACAATGACAAGTCCAGCTGATCCAATGGAGATTATAGTGGCCCATGCTAAGTATAGATATGGAACAGCGAACACAATGGTGACAGTCCTAGATCATGAAGGTTTATTCGTTCTCACCAACATGAAATAAGAATTTAGATTTTGGGAGTGGAGGTATCAAGTTTCAGATTGTTGTTTATTGCAAGTTATTGCCATCACTCTCATTGTATATGACGATGCCATGGCAATTTGTTTGACATGAAATTACTTCCAGTTCCAGGGGGCAGAAGAATCCAGTGTGACGAGCAACATAAATTTATTTTATTTTATCATTTGTTCACATATGAAAGTTGAAAACTTGTGCCTATGGAAATTATCTTCAAGGATTCAAGATGAACTGAAGCTTCAGCCACATTTTGAGAGGATCAACTACTTTTGGTTATGCATTATCAAGAATTTTGGTTCACCTTTAAAAGGAAAAAGAAAAAAGAAAAGAAAGAATCCTTTACTTGCATTATCTTGATTTACAATATTCTGTTTATCTTATTTACTTGCACCGTCTTTCCCTTTGTTTATAGAAAGAGGTGAGATGAAGACCAAAATTTTGGATACAACCTTGTGATCAAGAGGGCTCATATGGTCAACAGAATCGGACTTTGTCAGTTTTGTCCGGTCGTATTAGTTATTATTATTATTTATTATTATTATTATTATTATTATTATTTAAGTTGTGTGCCAAGTGACCAACGTTGATACTTCTTAATTGTAGAAACCTCCTATGAATTGGCGCTGAGGATGAAATTTTATGAATAACCAAGAAAAGCCACAACATTCACTAAAGCTTGAAAATGCCCACAATCTCGAACTCTCAATCCTTCCCTTATTGCTGCATCAAACACCTGTCTTTGTTCTTTCAAAAATTTGTCCCAAGGATATAATTCATCCATAACTTCGATCTTTTGCCAAAACTATCTATTGGTTATTCATTGAAAAGGGATTAGCTAGTTTTCCTCCTTCAATCTAGTCTCCTTTTAGAACCTGCAAAAGAAAGCTATCCATCTATTTCTTCTTTAGTATCCTTATTGCAAAGAAGCATAATTTGTTCAATAAAAGCTTGAAGACCATTTTTAATGTTTTGTCGAAAAACATCAATAATTATCCGAAAGGATGTTACATGTTCATTGAATGAAACCCAAAGTTGTTGAATTCAAGCCCTAGGATTTTTTTGTTTGAATTTACTATGACTCAACATGAAGTCAGTTAGGGAGGGAGTAAGCATTTGATGGAGGAGGAATCGAGAGTAAGAACAACAACGACTAAACTAAACTAAACTATATATACATATATATATATATATATATATATATACACGAGGAGATAGTATGTCACTTTTCATGGAAATTGAGATGCACGTAAAGAGGCCCATGGTATTTGGTAAGTTATAGAAAACTACCATGTTATACAACCACTTCTTGTTAAACTTTTGAAAAAAAAAGGTTTCGCTTGATGCACTGTAAAATAATGTATTTTGCAAACTAACACATTTGAATTAGTTGTCAAGCAATAATTTTCAATGCATTATTTAAAAGTCAATCTCTTGGTAGTAAATAAAGAAAAATCAATGCAAGTTTTCAATGAGTATTTTGGTTAGATTTGGTATAAGTGGTAGCAGTAATGGTAGTGGTAGTAGTAATTAATGGTAGTGGTTACTATGGTGGTTGTAAGTGGTAGGAGTAATGGTAATGGTTACTATGGTGGTTGTCAGCTATGGTATGATCTATGAGTGGGGTTATTGACGTGGTTATGCTATGGTGGTTGCAGTGATGGTGGTGGTGATATGGTTGCTATGGAGGTGGAGTCAGATGGTTGTGAAGGTGATGGTGGTTATGCTATAAGGGTTGTGGTATGGTGTTGTAGGGTTGATGGTTGTAGCTGTGAAGGTGGTGGTGGTACTGGTGACAATAGTTATGAAAGCGATGGTGGTTTTGATACAAGGTGCGATGGCTAAAGTCCTTGTTTATGATTACTAGGAAAAAAATTTCGTACGCAGAGTCTTGATAATCATGGTGATGTGATGGCTAAAATCTTGTTCACAACAATGAGTAATGCTAGATGGCGAGGAAATGAGCGAGGGGAGTGAGGTGGAGGGAGGGGAACCATTCCCTCCCCTCGGGATGCGTGTGTTGAATTTTCTTGCACGCATCCCGAGGAGAGGGAATGGTTCCCCTCCCTCCACCTCACTCCCCTCGCTCATTTCCTCGACATTTAGAATTCCCCCACAACAATTATTCAAATACTTTCTGATACGGAGTTGTGATTGTTACAACATTGTAATGGCTAAAACCTTGTTCATAATATGTATGAAAATGCTATTGGACATGGAGTTGTGGCACTAAAAAGCTATGTTTGCAACAATGTCATCACCACTAGCTACCATGAACATCACCACCGCCAATAACACTATCCCCACCACTACTTTTACAGTGATCACTACATTTACCACCATTATCTAGACAATCATCATCATAATCGATGAAAACTTGTCTTTTGTTATTAGATCTAGGGATTTTTTCAAGATGTTCTTCCTTGGCCACACCTTTAGAACTGAATAATCAATCAATACCTGACAATTTTTACTAGGTCTAGGGTTATTTACTAGATGTTCTTCATCGACCACATCTTTATATCTGAATGTCTTGTGAGCCAAAGCTTCCTTGCACGTTGTTAGGGTGTAGCAAGTTGATGTAAATCAACTACTCGACGGATGCGCCGAGCAAAACATGTGTTGGATCTTCGTCAGGAGCTTGCTCCTGACTTTGAGGTTTGGCATAACTATGTCAATGTCAACTAATGAGCATATGATGGATGCACGAAGAATGCTCGTGCTTGCCTTGGGCTTTGTTAAGTTGTCATGTTGGAGAACTCAAACTATTGGGTTCTGAACATATGGATCATGAGAAACATATGGCATTTGAAGTGATTCCTGATGGTCCTGAACTTCAATGTTCAATAATAATAATAATAATAATAATTGGTTAGTTCGTAAAGATTGTTTAAGAATGCACACTTAAGACATTAAACTTTCAACAATTTCAATCATTATAGGGTAACATAATAAGGTTTAACAAAGACAAAATGCGGGAATGAACCTACTGGAGATGCTTTCAACCGCAACAATTTTGTACTAGGTAATTAAGTCACAAAAACCTGAACTATGAAATTTATTTAATTCAAATTTTATTAGAAAAATGTGTGTTTTTACATGTGTTTTACCCATTGTAGGAATTTATCTAGTTGGTCGAACGGATAAATGTAAATGTGGTTTGAAATTTAATATGGATAAAGTTGGGTTTATAGGAAGGTAAAAATGGTAACGCAGTTTAGTAAAAGTAATTTTTTGACTTTGGAGGAGAAATTGTAATTATCCACCAACCTTATGGTTCATGGTGTAATGACTCTTCGAAGACATTGTAGACAAAATTTTGTTAAAATATTTTTGTGCTTTGGTTGGTAGAAAATTGTTGGTATTGGCAACCCCCAAATCTCACAAAGTCAATCAATTCAGTCTACGGGGTTTAGATCCATTCAAGAGTTTTTATCATTTTCAGCTTATAAAAACATCCTGGATAGACCTTCAAAGACCAAGATAAAAGGAAAAGGAAAAAGTGAATCACCTTAACGCAATCAAATAGATGGAGA
This sequence comes from Berberis thunbergii, assembly GCA_003290165.1. Taxonomy (NCBI): domain Eukaryota; kingdom Viridiplantae; phylum Streptophyta; class Magnoliopsida; order Ranunculales; family Berberidaceae; genus Berberis; species Berberis thunbergii. The sequence continues at coordinate 53,998 of QNQO01001343.1, read as the reverse complement.
GAACCTATTGTAGGGCAGAAATTCTAAATGTCGAGGAAGTGGGCGAGGGAAGTGAGGTGGCGGAGTGAGAGCCGTTCATCTCACTCGAAATGCATGCGTTGACTTTTCATGCACGCATCCCGAGCAGGATGAACGGCTCCCACCCCGCCACCTCACTCCCCTCGCTCATTTCCTCGCCACTTAGAACTGCTCATTGTAGGGTGAACCATTCATAAGAACTTGGTAAATGTGTTGACCTACATTTTATATCAATTTAATCCAACCATCATATTTGAATAAGAGAAAGGCTAACTGTCGAGGAAATGGACGAAGAAACCGGTGAAGGGGGGTGGTGTGACCGCTCATCTCCTTCGATATGTGCGCTTCTGTTCATCTCGAAGGTGTTGCTGCACATCTCGAAGGGAATGAGCGGTCAAACCATCCCCTCGCTGGTTTCCTAGCCCATTTCCTGGACAGTTAGACTTTTGTTTGAATAATGAGCACAAGAAAATTCCATTCCATCCTATCATCATGTGCTTTACTGGTATACAGTTTGAAGGCAACCCATCCTCTCTTTTTTCATTTTTTTTTGGCAGTCTTTTGAATTGATGGAAATTTTTTATGTGCTATACAGTATTATAACCAATATAGCTCTACTTAAAGGCTCTCTGAAAAGGTAAGATGATACTATGAAAAAGGGTTTGAACCTATTTCCCAAAAGCTTTGGAAATTTTCTTGCAAGTAACATTGCAAAAACTTGAATTAATTTCTTTTAATGAGCCAAGGTCATTGAATGACTTTTGTAGAAAAATAGCACATATGAATTTCACAAGGTTCTTAATCATGAAAACATGTAATTCATAACAAATTAAATGTGCCTAAATTGTCAATTATTTTGAAATATATCCACACACATAACTTTAATCCACCTACTAGAACATACAATGCAGTTGTAGAATAGCTATCTCAAAGCTCTTTCCAGAAAGCAAGGTTGTTCACTAATTTTTATTAAGGAACATAATTACGTGCATGCACTCCACCATCCATGACGACTATATTCAGTAAAAGTATGTGAAAGATTACACGTTTGATTAAGGAGTCAGAGTATTTGCCACATCAATGACAAATCGATACTTAACCTCACCTTTGGCAAGTCGCTCCATAGCAATGTTCACATAGTCCATTGTAATAATCTCAATATCTGCTGTGATATTGTGCTTTGCTGCAAAATTTATCATTTCTTGTGTCTCTTTGATCCCCCCAATACCGCTTCCTGCTACCATTTTCCTTCCTAAACAAACATATTTAGGGTTAAGGTCGCGTATTAGCAATTAAAGAAATAAGGATTTCAAAAAAAAAAAAAAAATTCCTGTCCAATGTTCAAATTCTCTCTTTTGTTTCAACATAAAACTAATAAGTTATTAATGATAACCACAGATAGTAGTTGGTTTGAGAGTATATTAGTACATACCCAAAATGAGATGGAAAACGGGTAGCTCTAAAGGCTTTTCCGGCGCCCCCAACATAATCAACTTTCCATTCGTCTTCAATAGACCAAGCAATGGTGGCAAAGGGTGAACAGCAGAGATTGTATCAATAATACCATCCATGGTGCCCATTGCAGCCTAATCAAATAACAATATAGGAATAAGTCTACTCACAAATGCTTAACCACAATAGTCTTAGCTGTTAAAAATATAATTTTAATTAAAAAAATGGTTTTTGCTCTTCGATTTGAGTAGATTTATTTTACCTGCATTTCCTCAGGATCACGACTAACCAAAAAGGCATCAGCTCCATGTTGTTCAATTGCTTCCTTCTTCTTATTAGCAGAAGTGCTAATCACTGTAACCTTAACTCCCATTGCCTTAGCGAATTTAACAGCCACATGCCCCAAGCCACCAAGCCCAACTACACCCAGATGGATCCCAGGCTTGCTGAGATCATAATATTTCAATGGACTGTAGACAGTAATCCCAGCACATAACAACGGCGCAGCCCCATCTAAAGGTAGGTTATATGGAATACTTATAGCAAAGTGTTCTTCAACAACTACAATATTGGAATATCCTCCATAAGTTCGTGTTCCATCATGGTAGTCTGCATTGTAGGTTTGTATTGATTTGGGGCAATAGTTTTCCAAATCTTGTTTGCAGCTATCACATGTTCCACAAGATCCAACCATGCACCCAACACCAGCTTTGTCTCCAACCTTGAATTTAGTTACCTTGCTTCCTACTTCAGTTACAATACCTACAATTTCATGCCTACGCAAATAACATGTTATGGATTATCAATGCAGATTTTCGGAACAAGCAATTTTGGTGAGTTATGGACCTATGTATAACATGATTATTGGTTCCTATTAGACTAACTTGGAAGCTGATTGATGTTTGGTGAGTTATGCACCTACAGTATAACATGATTATTGGTTCCTGTAGACTAACTTTGCAAGCTTAATGTGTCCTAATAACAAAATGGCTTAACAGGATTCATACCAACTACAGTATGACCTCTCTAAATTAATACAACCCATTGCACAATAATTTATTAATTAGCGGAGGTTATTAATTTGTAGAACACCTATTTAAAAAAAGTATGCCATTACTTCTAGGTTTAGAAAGTCTTCATCAATGAACAACCATGAAACAGGCTAAAGCAGCTTGGAACAACATTTTCAACAACCAATAGCCAATTGCTTTAAGCACACACATGTCTTTGATGAGGAAAATCAACAAATTGAAGAGAGTCCAGAGAACAAGCAATAGAACAAGAACTTGCAACTGCCATTGATCAGCTTCCAATTCATCACCAAATATCTATAATGCCCTCTTAAATCCAAAGGAGGAGAAAAATTGCCCATGAGGAAAAACCAGATAAGATCTCATAACAATTGCATCATCACAAGACCATCATGAAGAGGAAATCGAAGAAGATATGGATGATGACCCCTATTTATCTAACAAAGATAAATTATGTGACCTTCACTCATGTAGTTCTCCCTTGACCTTTCAAATCCCACCCATATTGTAGATCATAAGGTACACTAAGGTATACAGTTCAAGATCAGGACAACCAGAAAGAAACATGCCACTCTGGATAGATGGTTTTCTAAGAAACGTGATTCTGCTAATAATTTTTTTTTGATATTTTGTATTAATTATTAAAAAAAAAATTTAACATAAAAAAACAAAATCATAAATTTAACATAGTAAAATGCAATTCAATCATAAGGAGAAGGTTTGATTTAAGTAACTAATGAAATTGTTTTATTAAAAGAAAAAAAACTAAAGATATTATAAATGCATTTCCATTTACTATTGAATTTCATAGCAAATTATACACATTTCAAAAAATAATATTTATTCAACATTAATTATAACATAAACAGAGTTAAATTATATTTGAGTTTAATAAATAAGTTGAGTAGGTAGTTTATTAGAAGGATGAGCAAATTAATGTAAGAAGTTTTCTAATAATGACTTAAAGAAGGATGTGAGAGAGTGAGTACCCAGGAACCATAGGATAGTAAGCAATGCCCCATTCATTCTTAATGCCATGAAGATCTGAATGACAAATCCCACAGAAAAGCACCTTCAAAGTGATATCCTTCTCCCCATTGGCCCTTTTTTAAGAAAAAAAAACTTAACTTATATATAAAACCTTGCACATAGATCAATCATATATATATATATGACTTGTTGAAAATAAACTAAGGGAAGTATATATAACAACACCTTCTGGAAAACTTATAGGGAGAGAGGAAACCAGAGGTATCTCTAGCTGCCCATCCAAAGGCTTTCTGTGGATGCTCTTCTTCAGGCTTTTCACAAGGGGGATTGAGGGAGCTCAACATGGAAATATACTGTGTTCACTTGCAGGTGTAATCAGGTTTTAGCTTGGTTGGGGATAGTGAAGAGTTGAATTGATCAGAGACTACTATATATAAAAGGGTTATGCTATATCATATTACGCAAGTGGAATTATAATATTTTATAGTGTATGGGAGTGGGTAAGGAAGGGCGAGGGTCCTATATATATATATATATGTACATTTTAACTTCATTTGTGTTTGATTACGAAGGGCTGCTGTGTTAGGTTTATGATACTAATGACGTAAACACTGACAAATGTATTTCACTTCCCAAGAAGAAAAAAATACATAAATTTATATACCTGACTCAAAATTTACTCCTATATGGACTATCAGGAATTCTAAATGGCCAGGAAATGAGCGAGGAAACCAGCGAGGGGAGTGAGGTGGAGGAGGGAGAACCATTCACTCCTCTCGGGATGTGCGTGTTGAGAGGGAGAACCATTCACTTTTCTTGCATGTATCTCGAGAGGGATGAATGGTTCTCCCCTCTCCACCTCACTCATCTCGCTGGTTTCGTCGCTCATTTCCTCGCGATGTAGCCTTTCTCATGGACTATATAATGCCCACAATTCTAGGCAGTCACGCTTTATAGCAACCTTTTATTTAGGTTTTGAGATTTTTATACTTTTACCTCTTTTATAAACAATGACTTTAAAACTTTTGCTTAGACAAACTCATATAATGCTTGTAGGCATTTGGAACAATTACCATATTTCCTCGTTGCCTAGAAGGGCTCCTTCTTCAAATTGAGCATACACAACATTCAATATTTTATGGAGCCCTTCTAGGGAGCCAGGGGGAAGGCGTGAGGGAGGCCCACCACCGCCCATCCTCCTCGAGATGTTGATCTCGAGGAGGATGGGCGGTGGTGGGTCTCCCTCACGCCTTCCCTAACGCCCCCTAGAATCAGCAATATTTTATGATAGGAGTTCAATTGTACAAAGCAAGTGTTGCACGAGGAAAGGAGGAGAAATTCATGCAAACATCATTACGCGTTGGAAGCGACTATTTCACACCACTTAAAGTATTGTCCCATACCACCAATAAATACTTAAAATTTAAAATTTTATCTCTCCTCCCTCCTTCTTCTTTTCTTCACTTCTTCTCCTCCCTCCATCTCTTCTCCATCAGACACCACCATCACCTTGCTATCATCACCACCACCCTGCCACTACCATCTTTCTCCCTCTTTTCTCAATCAAGCACCACCACCACCCCGCAATTTTCTCACCCTCTTTGTCGTTGAAAACAAGATATTATCTCTGACTTTGGTTTAATTTAAACTCTCAATTGAGACCGATTCTCAAGCTCATCAAAACTTAAAATTTGCACTATTCTTAGTCATCCAATCAACACAATTTAAATGAATTAAAAAGTTGTGAATTGAGCAACTTATGGTTATCTGACTAAACTCACTCAAAACTGTCCAAAAAAGTATTGTCCTTGATTTTAGCCAACTGATGCGCTCAATTGAGACCGATTCTCAAATCATCAAAATATAAAAATTGTAGTATTCTGAGTTACCTAATAAACACAATTTGAATCAATTAAAAATATTAGGAAATGAGAAAGTTATGGTCATTTCACTAAAATCATGCAAATCTCTCATAAAAAAAATGGGGTAGTGTGTCTGACTTTTGGAAAACTTATATGCTCGATTGAGACAAATTCTCAATCTCATAAAAATATGAAAAAATGTAGTACTCTGCGTTATCTAATAAACACAATTTGAATCACTGAAAAATGTTTTGAAATGAATAAGTTATGGCCATTTTACAAGTTATGGCCATTTCACTAAAGTCGCGCAAATCTGTCTCGCAATGAAAATGGGGTAGTGTCCCAAAATTTTGGCCAATTTATATTATCTATTGAGCCCGATTCTCAAGATCATTTAAAAACATTTTCAAGAGATTCAAATTTGTTCATTAGTGACTCAGAGCATTACAATTATTATGCTTGATGATCTTGAGAATCGTGTTCAATAGAAAAGTATAAGTTGGTCGAAAGTTAGGGACACTACCCATTTTCATTGCAAGACAGATTTGCGCGACTTTAGTAAAATGATCATAACTTGCTTATTTTAAAACATTTTCAAGTAATTCAAATTGTGTTTATTAGATAACTCAAAGTAATACATTTTTCGTATTTTAATGAGCTTAAGAATCGGTCTCAGTCAAGTGTATAAGCTGGCCGAAACTTAGTGAAACTACCCCATTTTCTTTTCGGGGCAGATTTGCATGACTTTAATAAAATGACCTTAACTTGCTCATTTCACAACATTTTCAACTGATTCAAATTATGTTTATTAGGTAACTCAGAGTACTACAATTTTATGTTTTGATGAGTTTAGAATCGCTCTCAATTGAGTGTATCAATTGGCCGAAAGTTACCCTATTTTTTATCATTTGAATGAGTGACGACAGCTAGGTTGTTTTGCTAAGTAAGGTGAAGAATGGAGGGGGTTGTGCATGAGAAGAGATGAGAGGAGAGGGGATAATGAAGGCAAGGAAAGGGTGGTGCGACCGGTGGCGGGTGGGGCAGGTGGTGTTCTTCCTTGAAGAAGAGAAAAGGGAGAGGAGATGGAGAAAAGAGAAACATGAGAGAATAAAAGCCTATTTAATGGTGGTGTTAGTTAGTAAAATTTTTTTTTGAAAAAAACAATGTTCATGGTTGTGTGAGACAGTGCATTTGGTGGTGTGGAGTAGTCGATGTTTTTGGCATGTCACATTGGTTCTTGGGTCGTGTCTTCAACACTTCTTGTCACATGATTTACAAAAACAACAAAACATTTATCCATTTCAATATATTATATGATGACACATTGAACAATCACAACCGTATACGTGGCATGGGTCAGCCTTACTACAATAAAGACTTCAGAGCGGTCCCAGTAGACCCATTCATAAACTGTTGTTCAGCCCGTAAGCCAAATGCTCGAACCTAAGAGGCGCGGGTTTTGGGGCATGCATGGGCCCGAGATCCACTCACACAAATTAGCTCTTACCCCAATCAAGCATTGAGTACTAAGTAGAGCCAAATGTCTAAAAGACTCCATCATATACAGGTAAAATTCTGGGTGAGATCTCCTTCCTTCATCACACCCTCGATACCAAAGATAGTTGTGGAGGGAACACTCACTACTTAAGGTAGAAAAAGGAAGAAGAGAGCTATGCATACACTTTGTTACACTACACCATAAATGACAATTTGTAACACACTAGCTTTGTTCCTAGAATTTTTTGTAGCACCATAAAAGTCTTGCAAATTATGGCATAACAAATATTAGTAACACCTCGACGTGTTACAACTTTCAACTTTCGCAACAGTTGTCCAATGTTGCTACTGTAACTATAGCATGTTACAATGTTCAAATATTAGCAACACATCGACGTGTTGCAATTTTATTTTATTTTTTACAAAAATGAATATATAAAATTTTATTTGTTTTTAATTAAATAAAATAAAAAGTACCAACAAATGAATGACATCCAATGAGATCATAAAACTCAAATATTTAATATCCAAATTAAAATAATCTTGCAACCATTACAAAGTGAAATATTTGCAATCAATTACAACATCGTTTTTCATATTGGATCAATATTTAAAAAAATATATCAAGTAAAGTACATCATTAGTATGCTAACAACTAAGAAAACTAAAAAAATATTCCACGCTCTCGATAATTCCATATTGGAAACACCCTGAAAATTGTCCTCAAACATAAGAACACACAATGTCTGATGTGTCAACAACTGGGGAGGCCACTGCTAAGAAAAGAAAAATGGTTGCCACTCTGATCCTTTTCCAATCTACTGATGGCCCGATTAAAACCTGGGTTCGCATGGCATTTCCATCTGTGACTTAGTTGTGTTGACATCTCTAGCTTCAAAGCATCCGATTTTGAATCTGATCATAGTCGAACCTTATTCATGCGTGAGAAGGAAACGACAGTATCCAACAGAACAATCCTGCATTAAATTCTAGTCAATGGAACCTAACATGTTGAAACATCATCAATGCACTTTTATAACTAGAAGTAAATGTCTGCATAGAAACAAGGCCATGAACCATAACAATGAAATTATCACTAATTGTTGTTATTGAGCAGAGTAACACAACCAATTGAAGAAAACCTTTCACAAGAAAACCAATTGAAATTCCACATTCACATTGTGTATAGTTCCCATATATCCACATTCCCTTTCTTGTTCAACTGTGGGTGCTATTATTGAAGTTAGATTAGTACATCTATAGAGAGTGGGCTTCTTGCTTTTGAAGGACAAGTAGTGGTTTTACTGAATCCCATAACCACAAAATCAGTCCTTCCCCACTCAGAAAGCCTTGATCTAACTTCATGAAAAAGTAAACTCCATATTATAGGAAGTGCAAACAAGGAGAGTTTACTCTATGGACAGAACTGACTCACCATCAACTGCTAACATGATTCTCCAATGTCAGTATAAAATGACAACCCCTCTCAACACAATCAAATGATTAAATCATCAATCAGGAGTCAGGGGTGTGATACAAAACTACAACTGTTTCAGGTAAAGGTTAAGAAAGTACTCATCCTCCCACACAGATCCACAAATGTACATAATACTTTTATTTTTCATTAAAATAGGATATGCCATATTATTCATGGATTGTAAGGGCCATGAAAATACCAGTATCACCAGCTTGTAATTGCATGGATATCTCCATGTTTTCCTCTATTCTTATCAAAAACAAAATTTCCAAAATGCCTCATTTTTAGGTTTTGCAAGGGTTGTGCAGAAAATGTGTTTAATGAAGAAATGAACAGTAAAAAGGGCAACCAATAATTAGTAACTTAACTAAGTTTTTTTATTTTTTAGTTATTTTTATGAATAATATATTCATTGAAATTTATAATATTAACTTAGCAAAATAATTAATAACATTTTTTTTGGATTACAAGACTTGTAACACAATAAGAAAATATAAATTAAAAAATATTGATGTTGCTAATTATCTATTTTAGTGTAGTGTTAATTACATCTAGTTTCATTCTTTTTTGCACCGTTACCTGATTTAAACATTATAATGTCTTCAATCACCACAATAATGATCCCTGACTAATTGTTGTTCATTTTTATAGGTTTGAGATCCGCAATGACATATTGAATACATCAACATCCATGGGGAGAGGCCACTCTCCTCTCAGGTCGCTATCCTGATTGTAGCACAACCTGGAGTCTTCCCTTAGTGAGTTTCTGACACTGACATCTAACCCAACAAAATTGCCATTGACCACCTCATAAAGACAATGCCACTCTCCTCCCAAATTGCTATCATGATTGTATACACCTAAGCCACTCCAATTTTTCCTATAAAAATTAATATCTACTCCTTTATCCACCAACCAGGATGTATTAGCTAATAAAATAACTCATTGCAGCATCATCTATTTAAAGAACTTTGAAGTTTTTTTTTTTTCACCTTATACACTATCTAAGGACAGGAAACAATGGCGTATTTTCTTCTCATAAAAACCACCCACCGGGACCTAGATTGAATTAAATTTCATAGAGATTTCAATCTAAAAGCACGCAAAACCACCCTTAAGTCCCCAACATTCAGCCCTCTTCATGGCAAGGGTAACTTATATTCTCCCAAGTCACCCATTATTTCTTACATCTTCCTTCCATATCCCCCCAAAAGAAACTAAAAATCAGACCCCCGGATATTATCAATAACTTTTAAAGGTATACTAGTAGCAGCTAGGGTGTAAATGGGCATGGAATTAAGCACATGACGGATTAAAACCAACTTACCTCCAAGTGTTAGCAAATTTCCTTTTCATCCAGCAATCATACTCTCCACTTTTTCCACAATCTCTCCAAATAAAATAATTTTTCCTTTACCCTCATAAATGAGAACTCCCAAATATTTGAAAGGGGTTGTTTTCTTCACAAAGCCTGTGAGCAATTTAATCAATTCCACTCTATCCATAGGCGAATTCTTTGCAACCACAAAAGAAACGTTTCCCTTCATTAATCTTCTGCCCTGATATCTCATAATATTTTTTCATAAAATTCACGCACCCTTGAACCAAAGCTTTTCTCCCATTTAGAAAAATCAAAATGTCATTTGCATACAATAAATGAGTTATAAGGTTGCATCTCGTTGGAGTGTAGAAGTAGCCAATCTAGCCCTTAGAAAATGCCTTAGTTAAGCCTTTGTTCAATACTTCAGCAGCAATAACAAATAAAAAAAGGGGGTAAATGATCACCTTGCCTGAGCCCTGTAGAAGATCTAAAATAGCATTCATGAACTTTCTGAAACAAAGCTGAAAAACCACATTTAGTAATACAATTGGAAATAAGCAAGCATAACATGTTATTGAAGCCTAATTTTCTCAATACTGCAATTAAAAAGCCCCACTCCACCCTATCATACGCTTTTTCCATGTCTAGTTTCAATATGACGTTTCCTCTAAATGTTTTTTTCCCAATATCTCGAGTTAGTTCTTGCGCCAATTCAATATTTTCTATAATAAGACACCATTTCACAAAATCTCCTTGTTCCTGAGACATCAACTCTAGTAAGACCAAGGCCATTTGGTTACACAAAATCTTGTTGAAGATCTTATACACCACGCTGCACAAGTTAATGGGGCAGAAATCCCTAAAGCGCACTGGGGATTCAACCTTTGAGATTAGCGCTATGATGTTCATTGTAAAGGCACCAGGCAATGATCTTCTTGTCAAGAAACTTCTGGTTGGTTCCCAAATATATTTGTTTTGACTATCTCCAAACAAACCTGAAAAAAACGGCAGTGAACCCATCTGGGCCAGGGGTACTATCTTGAGGGATGCTAAACACCGCTTCTTTAACTTCATTTAAATAATGCAATTTCACAAAATCTTCATTTTCCTCTCCCGTAATACAACTAAAGTGCAATCTAATAAAGAATCATCTTGCCTAATCCCTTGTGATGAAAGCAAGTGATGAAAGTACATGTTTGCTTCTTCCAAAATTTTCTTTTGATCTAACACAACTATACCATCCGGGAGCGCAATCTAAGACATCAACTTTCTTTTTTGCTTTATTTTCACTAACGCAAAAAAATATTTGGTCCACGTTTCTCCTTTCTTGATTTTTTCTTCCAGATTTTTACTTCCAATAAATTTCCTCCTGCGACAAAGTTTTTTTATATTCCGCTTCATATTTGTTATAGCTAATCATCACCTGGGTAACCTGTGTATCCAATGATAAAACTTTCCAACGTATTCAACTCCTTTTTTATCCTCCTCAAATTTGTGAAAACATTTCCTAAGACATCCCTATTCCATTTTTTAAATCAGCTAGTAACCTTTTTATTTTAGCATCCAGTCTGTCCAAGACATCAAAAGCATATACTTTTGCATTCCAGGAGTTAGCAACAAAACCAGCAAAATCTTCATTTAGTAACCACATTATCTTGAATCTAAACGGAGACATACCTGACTGGGAGATGAAGGCAACATGATCACCAAGGGCGTATGATCCGAACAGATGCGAAGCAAATGCTCAATTTGAACCAGAGGAAAAGTGATTGTTCATAAAGAATTCCACAAGTGTCATGCCCCAATTCATGAGGAAACGAAAATCCTTATATCCACGTCGGATTAGGATAATTCACTTTCCCAAAACTTGGGACGTGAAAATTTAACAACAGAAACATTAAACAAAATTAACATAGACAAAATTCTAACTAGGTACTTTTTGGAGATGACCGCTCCATAAAATAAACCGCCAAAGACGCAGCCCTAAACCGCTATAACCCGAGGAAAAACTGAATGGCTATGTTCCAATAAAAGCGTATCCAAGAAGCATAAACTTCTTGGGTCTGCGAGGTAGTTGGTATGAGTAATCTTCAACTCTATCAAATCAAATAAGTTTCATATATTATATAAAAATGAAGCAATAACTCAAAAATATGCAGTTCCTCAACGAGGCAAACGTGTCATACTAATATGTTATATCGTACCCAAAGTAAATATTTATTTTACCAAAACTTACAATGTGAAGGTTGACCATAGTAAGTCTGACCTGCAGAAATGTTAGTAGACTTACCATCCTACACGAAACGGTTGGAGCCAAATTGATGAAATTTTTATATTTATTAGTATTCATCAAGAATATTATTTTAACAGATATTTCAATACGTATGTGAGCAATTTACTTTCAACAAAGTACAACTCATAACCCTAATACATCATCATTAAAATATTAACAACCAAACATTTATTTTCCTTAAGGAAGACATATAGTTCTCATTCAATGATTGAGTGAACATTTAATTTCTTTTTTCAAAGAAATCATATTATAAAATACTCACAACAAACATATTTACCTTAAGAAAGAGATTTAGTTCTCATTCAATAATCGAATGAGCATTTAGTTTTTTCCCTTAAGGCAACCATGCATATACACAAAAACACCGCTTATTTTCAACAATCGCACTCTTCTCCTGTGTCGAACACACCTCACCCAAGTGTGTCTCCCTTGCCTTCGAAACCACTCAGAGCGTACATGTTCCAAGTGAAGTTCCACATCGATGAACATATCATCTCACCCGAAGTTCGATCCATGGCAAATATTTCCAAAACACTATACATACTACCAAACTCACATGGAACGGCATACCCGATATGCAAGCAAGACTACATATCAAAATTATATATCACGTATACAAACAAGTATGTATACAAAAACACATTTTTTCATTTTTTTCGAAGTTGTGGAAAAGAGAACAAAAACTAACTTATTCTCAAAACTCTTTTACATGGACACTTTGTCGACCATAAACAAACCAACCACAATAGTAACCTATTCTTTTGGGAAATTAACATTTTCAATAACAAATGACGTTCAAGTCCATCCAATAAAGAAAATTCATATTCCTTAATAAGCTTATTTGCATGACAATAAAATTCGAGTCATAAGCGAATAATACAAATACAAATACACATACGCAATAACCATACTAATACCCAATACATTTTCTAAAATAATGAATACTTCCCATATAAATTTCAAATCATTTTAATCAAGCTAAACTCAAACCACATTATAATCAAACTAAGTCTAGGTTGTGTTTCATTATTAAGGTACAACTATCCAACCCATCCCAGACTTTTAAATAGTGGGTGAGGGCCAAATTTGTAAATTTATTGATTTGTAAACAAAGTTGGGCCCAGCCGAAAGCTCACAAAATTTACTGGATAGGAAAATTGTTAGCCCCAAATGTTTGAAATCTAAGAATTTTTGTCATAAATTTATTGGATTTATTGTTCCATGTAATTTTGACTAAACCTAGTCCCCAATTAATACATCACATAAATCAATTAGTCAACTCAGTGTTTTTAATATTCAAACTCTAAATCAATTGAATCAAACACAAAATGGGCATCAAGGTTTGTGACAATACAAAATATCAAAATGAAACATCTTTGACTAAACCAAAGAGACTAAGGTTACATTAATTAATTTGGCTTTCATATTTTCTTCAAATAAGGAGTTGACATAGTCAATAACTTTTCTTCTCTTTTTTTTCTAAAGATAAAGTCTAAAAGGTCATTATTATCAATGTTCATACACGGTTTAGTGATCCACCAATTTAAATCTACAATATTAATTATTTCTTGATCTGCTATATTGTTGCAAAAATACTAGGGAACCAGGTTTTTGCAAACAAGGTGACGTGGCGTGATTTTGGAAGAATGGTGAAATCTCCAATGTGTTTATGCATATCTCGAAGTTATAAAACCTCCTCTAATCATGACACGTCATAGTGGTTGCAAATTCTATTTCCCTAGCAAAGTTCTCTTTCTTGTAGCAATCAGAGGCAAATATCATTGGATATAATTTAGTCTTAATCTTTATGTTAATTTGGTAACAAACGGGTCATGATGGACAGGGAGCGAGCCCATTTAAAGTTGGTCGTATTCGGGTTTTACTAGGCAACACGATAAGCAAATGGGTCAGATTTGAGTGTGACCTACTAGACTGCCAACCCACTTGGTCTGACCCGGCCCATTGCTAGCATGGGCCGTCTACTTTCATTTCTCTAGTACATTTTTTATGTTTCTGGACATTTTAATTATGGAAAGCAACTAGGGTGTCGATGCGCTCTACGTGTGCGAATATTCAGTATTTATTTTATTACAACCTTTCAATAATAAGTAAAAATTATTATTGAAATTCTAAACAAAATAATGATTTATAATTTTAAAGGCCTATGTATAATTTACAAATAATTAAGGGTTTCAAATAAATGATGTTAGAGGCTTAGGTATAATTAATAATATTTAAGAGGAGCAAGTTTTTTATCGTAAATAATCTGAATTTTAAAGGGTTTAAAATGACAAAAATACCCCTACCAATATTAACTATTAATTTATTTTTTTTGTAAATATAATAGAGTTGGGAGTGTATTTTGGGCATTCCAAAAATCGAGACGAAATCCACATGGATATTGTTCCTAAGAATAACTGACGTTATATGGTCTAGATGGGAGACTGAAGATCATTGTTAGTGTGATCTTTGCAACTTGTTTCATCATCATATTCTGTTTTTTTTTTTTTTTTTGATAATGCAACGAAAACTTGATGCTTGATGGATTCACTAATATAACTCAGCTTATATTCATGGAGATTTTTTAGTGATTTTTTGTAAATTTCAGATAACATGGGATGGTGAAAAACAAACTTCACCATTGTCAATTTATATGAATACGAAGTATTACGGTTTTGAGATGCTTTAATTATCGTTCAGTAGTGCAGGAGAGGTTTTGTTAAGTTGTTTGGACTGTGTAGTTATTTCATGATTAGTGCAATTTCAGTAACCTCGAATCGCAACAGAAAAACATATAATGTGTAGTAGACTTGGAGGATTTTTTTGGAAAGATTTTTGAAACTTGATTACCAAGTGTATGTCTACGAAGTAATTGTTCAGTGATCTAAATAACTATGCCTCCATTGGCATGATTGTATGTAGGTTTCGCCTTATAGGTCCAGTTTCAATTCTTGAAAACTTTTGCTAGAAAACACTGTAGTTATCATTGTTCCTCAAATTGGAAATATCTAACATATGTAGTGAGATTTGGCGATCTTCGAACATTGCAACTTAGCTTGTTAGAGTAGTTTAGGGGCTGTGCGCATTGTCACCTTTAGAAAATTTAACTTCCTCTTCTAGGTATTGTCACACCACCATTGAGTTTTTTTTTTTTACTTACTCACATCACCAATAAATATGCATAACTTAACAGAGAAACCCAAACAAAACGAAAAAAATGCAAAATAAGGTAACTTTCACCCAATTTAAACCTCAATTGAAACCGATTGTCAAACTCATCAAAACACAAAAGTTGTTGTACGCTAACACAACTTGAATCAGTTGAAAATGTTTTGAAATGAGCAAGTTATGATCGTTTTACTAAAGTCGCGCAAATCTGTCTTGCAATGAAAACAAGTTAGTGTCACTGACTTTCAGCTAATTTATATGCTCGATCAAGATCGATTCTCAAGCTCGTCCAAACATAAAAACTTCTGAGTTATTTAATAAACACAACTTAAATCAATTGAAAATGTTTTGAAATGAGCAAGTTATAGTCATTTTACTAAAGTTGTACAAATCTATCTCGCAATGAAAATGGGATAGTGTTCTTGACTTTCGGCCAACTTATGTGCTTGATCCAGACCGATTCTCAAGTTGATAAACTTACAAATATTGCAGTACTCCGAGTTACCTAATAAACACAACTTGAATCACTTGAAAATGTTTTGAAATGAGCAAATTATGGCCATTTTACTAAAGTTGCGCACATCTGTTTGAAATTTTCTTATTAATGTTTTGAAATGAGCAAATTATGTTTTGACAAAACTCACAGAGTTCCGAGCGAAAAGGAAATTTCAGCAAATTGTTTTACTGTTCGCCCATATCAATGCGAAATTTTGCAAAAACCTCGCATTGTCTCAGGCTATAACAACATTTTTTTGTGATTTCTGAAATTTTTTCTAAAGTTTATTTTGTTTTTGTAATTGAAAATATTTCTAAAATTTCCCTAAGATTTGAAATTTTTTGGGGAGGTTGCGATTTGGATTTTATTTTTAAGGGTTTCGATTTTGATGGAGGGAGAAGAGATTTTCGAGAGAGAGGTAATAGATTGATTTCGATTTGCAAGAGATTTAAATGTAGGAGAGAGATTTACAAAAGATTTGAATATGAGAAAGGGAAAGAGATTCGAATGGTGGAGGGAGGAATGGAGTTTCGTTTGAATGGTAAGGAAAAAACTGTTGGTTTTTTGCTTATATAGGTAGTGTGAAAAAGTATGGTGGTATGAGAAAGAAAGTAGGTAGTGTTGGAGAGTAAAATGGTGTGAGAAAGAGGAAATGATGGAGTGGAGTAGGGGTGAGCACAGGACGAGATGGACCAATCCCTATTTCATCATGTTCATTCAAGATCGGGACGGGACGGGATAGACCTCATCCCATCTTAAACAAGATCGGGATAGGACGGGATGAACACGTACTAAATTGTCCTACAATAAAAAATCACAAAAATAATTTTATCTCACATTATTCACACACCAATAATGTCAAATTTATATACACATAACTTATATCATAAATAATAATAGATATTAAATAAATAAATATTAAACATTTTTTTGAAGGCATATCAAAATTAAATTTCATTTAGAATTAATGATTCAATTGATTTAGATTTCATATAGAATTTCATCTTACATTGATTTAATTTCAATACATCTTAAACTTTAATTTAGAAGAGTATTTTGATTAAAATTAATATTAAATAAATAAATTCGGGATGGGACAGGACAAGTGGGATTGAAAATCCCAATCCCATTCCACTCTAGATCGGGATGAGACAGGACCAGGATGAGTTTGATCAATCCCAAAAGAACAAAAAAAAATTGGAGACAGGATGGATTTCTGGGATGGGTTCGGGATCGCGGGATAAAATACCCACCCCTAGTGTGGAGTAGTCGCTGCCTTTTTTTTATCCTTGTCAATTTATAGGAATGTTGGCACGGAGGAATATTGTGAGGGTGGGTTATTCAAAAACGGAATTTAGTTTACTAAATATTTTTTAATTAGGACCAAATCTCTAAAATTTCCTTTTCCATTTAAGCTTAAATGATGAATCATGCCCACTCTCCCCTGTTTCATCGTCATGCCCCATTTATTCTCAATGCTTAGATCCAAATTTCAGAAACTATATGGTTTGATTAGCTGGAAATTTTACAAAATATAATTTTCTATGGGAAAATATATTATTTGTTGAATTAGAGAGAATCAAACTGCAGGCTCATGCATGCAAATATTATTGTCTCAATTCATTCATAGTTTGTTAAGAGCCTTTAGCTATCAGTGGAAAAATGAGATTACATTCCAAAAACAAAACAATGGAATTCTATCGACATCATGCTACTCTGTTAGAACTCGAGGTGAGCAATGGAGCAAGGTGGTATTGCCCATTTCCTGATTGTAAAAACATTGATAAGATCGAGATACCAAAAATTGAGAAAGGAGAAGAGGAAGGCTCAACGGACACTCAAACTAGTGTCTCAGAGAATAAAAATTGTGCCAGTTAAAAAGTCCCTGAATGAGAGCCGACAATTGAATCACAGCTCAGGGTTGGCAAAACACCAAAACTTGCCAACGATGAACCAGAAGATGGCATGATTATCTGAAGGTTTGGGCTAATAAATCCAGGTTTAGTGCTTGGAGGGTTTTCCAGAATCCAGAAAACACTCTAGTTATTCAGAGGGTTTTCAAAATGTGCCTAGTCAGAGACACTACAAAGTTAGCAACTGGAAATTTAAGCATGACAGATATAACACAATTGCAAGTATTCTACAATTCAGTGACAAAATCCGAAATAAAAATGATCATACCAAATTAAGAGCATAAAAACTATGCATCCTTGTTGCACAGGGAGGAACATCTAACCATGTCCACTTATGGTTGTGAAGAACAAAAGGAATGAATCAGGTGCTAATTCATGCATGATTCATGTCCACTTATGTCCACTTATGATTGTGAAGATACAAGTGCTAATTCATGCATGATTGTTGCATGTTTTTTGTTGTATGAATATCTATATCTTATTCTCAACAGGTTCTGTGTCTTTATTTGCTTAATCTACAGATAGGCACAGAGAAAAAAGAAGAGAAAGCCAACAATCCCATAGAGCTTGAAGGTATAGTAATTTTACACGAGTTAGTGTTGTATTAGATATGAAAGTTCAATGAAAGCGCAAGTTCTCTATTCAATTGTATTTTTTTTTCTGAAGAAAAATGCATCAGGTGAAATGTCCATCAACCATCGTGAACCTGACAAAGAGCAAGATCATGGCAATTCAGATTTCTTCAATGATTTTGAAGATGAACTTTGAGCATACACAGATATCATTCTATTACTACAAAAGTTGAAGAATGTGACATTATGATTAACTTGCAGCTTGACGTTTAAGAATTTTCTATCTAGTATGTTTTATCACCTTAATGACCATAATCTAAATAGGAATCGAACATCTCTTGTTGTGTATGTTTGATTCAATATCCGGTCCATGAAATTAGAAGCCCTCTTGAGTGCTCAATTTACATTAGAACGCTGGTTTAGGCCCCTCATAATTTTCCATTTTTCACAGTTAAAAGCTTTATAAATTTTAGCTTTCAACATCTCTAAATACAAAACCTAAACTAATTAAAATTTTCAAATCAAAGATAACCTATTCAACATAATCTTGGACATCAAAATGACACAATCAACAAATTCAAACTGCATTGAGTCAGAGACTATTGAGACTAGAAGACCACTCCACCCGTACTGTAGACCCCAACCTTGATATATGCTATCAGAGCTTTGGTTCGAAAAGGTCAGAGGTTCGATTCTCGCCCAGCACAATTGCTGAGGTATTTTCCAGCAATTGCGCTGAGGGGGACCATTGAGACTAGAAGTCCACTCCACCCATATCGTAGACCGCGACATTGATATATGCTAGATAACTGGAAATTTAGGCATGCCAAAGATTCACAAAAGTACAAATGTTCTAAAGTTTGAGCATAAAACTGTCCTAGTTGCACACCACTCTATCAGGGAGGAGAAACCATCTAGCCTTGGCAACTTACAGTTCTGAAGCCTAACTGGAATGAAGGGTGTAAAGCTGCCAACATTTAACTCATAGATTCCACAAAATTCTTTATAATGTGTATGAATGAGGTATAAGCAGTTTCCTTTTGAGTCCCTGGTAATCTGAAGTTGAGGGTGATAATCAGTGATTTAATAAGGTATCATTAACCTAGACTATCTACCTCCAACCACTCTTTTTTGTTTGATAACGTTGACAACAGAATTTCCGGGAGAAGAGTGATGATTCAAAAAAATAATGTGAATCTCCTGCAAAAGCAATAAGAAAGATAATTACATAGGTGGAAAACATACCTTTTCCTAGTACTTGGGTGTTATTCCTAGAGAAGCACTACTGAGAAGATGGTATCAAATTACAGCTCTACCTCCACTACTCATCACGTAGAATTGGCTGTCCCAATAAGTATGGTCTTTATACCTGTAGTTGTTCTCATCTTCAACTATAGCCCAAGTGTATTGCCTAGTTTACACACAAGTAATCTCCTAAGTTTACTATAAGGAACTATGACAGCAACTTTTTTCGTGTCTGTCGATTAAGGCAATCCTCTTCCTCATCCAAATCTTGAAATGATGTCTCACCAATTTAGTGAATCTTGTGGGTGCATGATAGGAAGAGGAATTCAAGCTCTTGTAAGTGGATTTGTCGTGCTAATTCCCCTCATCAACATGCATCTTGACTAAGCCAGGCTTGACTTAAATACTCTACAGCTAGCTGTAAAGCTCCTTTCCTACATTGATTCCTCTTCAAACCCACAAGTTCTTTCGAGCAAGCCCACTGAACCCTTGTTTGCTTGCTCTTTTTTGAAAAGATGGTGAGTTTAAAGCAACTAATGGGAAATTTGCTCTTACCTAAGCAACAAAAGGGCAACTTATAATCCTGGTAATACCATTCTTTTCACCCCTTGAACAATCACATCTGCTAAGTTATTGTCCATTTTTATTTTTATTTTTTTGGATCAACAGAACATGAGATATTATAAAAAAATGAAATGACTAGAAGAGAGGTTAACGTCCATTCAAGAAATAGATTCTACTACTTGGATTGATGGGCTTGTACCTTGACTTCCATTTCACAAGAAAACAGTCAACTGAACAACACAGTACACAATTGAAAGTCACACCAATAGGACTTACTTCTGTTGAGCACTTACTATAGCCCATTATTCACCAACAAAAATGACAAGCCCTCTGACTTTCACTCTGATTATTCATCTTCTCTGAATCTCTAATGCCTGACTAAAACCCCCATCAAAACTTAAAAGCGGAGCAACAAAAAACATATTACATAAGCCACTTTAGACAAAATAGAAATAGTGAGTCCATCCAAAAGCTCTAATGAAGATCCCATCTGGAAGAGCTTATCCCCTGTCAATACCTTTTTAGATTTTATGGAACTCACTTAACAAACATTTGAAGAAGCGATCTTTCGTTCACTTTTCTGAATCACTCATATGTCTAAGCTCAATAATGACCAAATAGAGTCTATAATATTATAAACTATGAAGAAACTGGCTGTTATTGTTTTAGCTCTTCCTAAATGAGGCCTAAGGATTTACTAGTTGTTATCATTCTATTCAATAGCATATCAAATACAGCTAGTTATTTCTCAGTTGCTAAAAAAATAACAAACAATAAAATATTCCAAGTTGCTAAACCTTCAATGTCAGACCATACAACCAAACAAGCATCCTAACGAATCCCTATCCTCATCCACCCCTAACCCAACAAAATCAAGTAAGATGGGTTTTTCTCGTCATCAATGAATGGTTTAAAAAGTGAATTAAAGAACAACAAAAGAGAGATAAGCAGAGAATAAAAAGAGACAAGTGGCATACAGAGATAATCCTTTTTTACTATCAGGGAAAATCATCATCATCATCATCAAAGCCCATTCCCGAGATTTTCGGGGTCGGCTACATGGATTTTGGTTCTCCAAGCAATGCAATCTTCCCACATATTCTCGCCTAATCCAAGCTATCAGGAAAAATAAATAAATAAATAAAATCTTCCAACCCACAATTTGCCTGCCTGACTAGGCAATGAATTAATGAAATTAAAATGTAAAACAAACATTGAAAGTGCAAGTGACCTGTCAATGAATTGCCAATGCAAACAATAAGATAAGTTTCAAGGGATTTGGCTGCAAACAATGTCAAATCATCCCTTTTCCCTAATACTAGCTCACCCTTAAGAAAATCTTTCCTGTGCCAATATTCCAGATAACAATTTGCTTTTCCAAGCCTGCAACCAGACACGCTTTTCCTATAATCCTAAAATGTTAAAACTTCATTAGATAGTCAAACTGAAACTAATACATATAACATAGATAAATGATGGCCTTAGAATAGATCAACTGGGGTGAGGCGAGTCAATTTACCTTTGACAATTTTTCAAATCCTATAATTTTGATTATTAGGTGTATTAACTATCAACCACTTATTAGTATTTGTTCATTCCATTAAATCCCCTTGATAAGAAAATTAGATACATCAAAGCCAGATCATTTAAAATATATATATATATATAAACAAGACCAAACATAAGAGAATACTGTTTTTCATATATTATATTGAGAATATAGCATGTATTTATATACAGACTATTGAGGCTATTCTAGGAAACTATATCAATTTAGGATCTCTACAATTAACCTAATTGACAGCTATATACACACACTGTAACACTCCCCCTCAGCTTGGTTCTTCAAAAAATTAATTTAGGGTAGTATGTGAAATTGCAACTTTTTTACCATTAAGGTAGTTGGAAAGACGTGAAATTTACTTGACTATAGTGGATTGTTGGAAGGGGCCATAAATGAGCAAGGTGCCCAATGTATTTTTTGTTTGTTTCAAGGTGCGGCAACATACACTTCTTTGCATGGAGCCCACAAGGTGGTGTAAACAATTCCAAAGCTTAAGACTAAAAAATTTCACATCTCAATCGATCTTTCACCAAACCTAACATTGTTAGTGTCTTCTTCTCTAGCCTAGAAATAGTGATTCAAAGTGAAGAAATCATGAAAATTTTGAAATCATGAAAGAGAGATTGAAGAGTTATGAAATTGTTGAACTCGTGAGGTTTTGGCAAGGGTTTGGATCTGATGAGTGGAGAACGGGTGAAATCAAGATCTTGTTGAAAGTTGTTGATGTTGCTATTGTTCTTCTCCTCTTTGATGAACTCTTCTAAGAGTGAAAGATCAGTCTTCATCGGGAGCAAAGGCAAAGCGAGTGAGAAAGCCAGATCGAAAATCGACAAAGTGATGAAACCTTCATGTTCAACAATTTTGAAATCGACGAAACCGAATCACGCGGTTCGGCTCGGTTTTTGTTTTGAAAATTTTGAAATCAAAATTTCGGTTCGGTTTGCAGTTTCTTCAAAAAACCAAATCGTTTGTTCGGTTTTCAACCCTACACAACTAACACGGACTAATTTTGTAATGGTTTAACCTCGATACCAAAATATTATGCATTTTTCCATAGAGATCGATACATTACCCACTCTTTCAAACCTACATATAAGTTTCATGTCTAGCGTCATAATCGTGTAATCACTATATAGTGATTTAACCTCGATCTCATTATATCATAATTTTCCTTAGATATCAATGAACTGTCATGTACATAGAACCAAGATAAATTGCATACCTCAAAATCTACATTTAGACGAGTTTGCAAAACATCTACAATAATTTAATGTCAAGCCTCAAAATTTGTGGACTCGCTTAATGGGATATAACTTGATAGCATTATTTTCTTGTTTTCCAAAAGAATTCGATACACTCCTCTACTTCAAACAACCATACATTCCATACTTCGACAATAATAATCACATACTTATCTTTAGACGAGTTTGCAAACAACTATAATAATTTTCAGGTCTAGCCTAAATAATCGTAGATCAACTTTATAGAGATCTAACCTTCACATTAAACATTTATTAATTACTTACATAACCACAACTCCATGATGAACCTCAAAAAATGTATTGGTACAAAAATCTTTTAATGGGTTTAACAAAAGCCTCGATATTTTTAAAATTTAGCTTCAATAATCACACACTCACTTTGTAATGGTTTAACCTCGATACCCTCAAACCACAAAGAATTGGATACCTCGAGAACCATAATCACACACCTACCTTTAGACGAGTTCAAAAATAACCTCGATAATATTAATTAACAATTTCCTAAAGAAATTGAGTCCTTAACTTTCATGAACCTCAAAGCATGTAATAGTACATTTATCTCTTAGTGAACTTTATAATGGTTTGACATCGATATCATGATAATTCGCATTTTTATATATCTCAAACCATGATGCATTGGATACCTCGAGAACTATAATCGGACACTTATCTTTAAACGAGTATACTAAACGCCTAAAATAATTTTCATCTCAAGCACAAAAAATAATCGACTCACATGTACATAGAACCACATAACATTGCATGCCTCAAAAAGTATACAAGGACAATAATCATCAAATGAGTTAGATACAAGCCTTTAGCGGTTTCCATGTTTAGTCTCTATAACACTCACATTGTGGTGATTTAACCACAATACCCATTATTTTATAGGGTTCTTTCATAACCTTAAATCCAAACATTAAAACCTCAACAACTAAATTTGTACACTTATCTCCTAATGGGCTTCCAATATCTAATTTAGCCTCAATCATCACGTACTAACTTCTAATAGTTACCTTGATACCTATCTCACAATTTTCCATTGACATAAACAACTTTCATGGATAAAAATTTGTGTAATAACTATGTGGTGATTTAACCCCGATCTCATTATATCATAACTTTCCATAGACAATAATAAACTCTCGTGTACCTAGAATCCCGATACATACCTCAAGATCTATAATCGGACAATTATCCTCAAATAGATTTGCCAAATTCCTTTAGTACTTTCATTTTTAACCTCAAAATCATGCATTCGCATTATAATGATTTAACCTCGATATGTGTTTTATGGTCATCGATACGTTACTTTCATCTCCTCAAATCCAAACATGAAACCTCAAATATAATTAATGCAAATATCTCTTAATGGGTTTCCAAAATGTCATGAAAAACATCTAATTTAGCCTCTCTCAAACCATGAAGCGTTGAATTCCTCGAGAACTATAACTAGACATTTACCTTTAGACGAGTTTGTAAAACATCAATAATTTTATTGTCTAGCCAAAATATGTGGACTCACATAATGAAATATAACCTCCATACCATTATTTCATTGTTTTCGAAAGACATGGATACACTCCCCCGCACCTCAAACCACCATACATTGCATACCCAGACAACAATAATCACACATTTACCTTTAGACGAGTTCGCAAGCAACTATAATAATTTTCATGTCTACCCTAAAAAATCGTAGATTCACTTTATAGAGATGTAACCTTCATACTATTATTTCATAGTTTTCTATAAACATCTGGCATAACTTGCATAACAGTAAATCCATAATGAACCTCAAAAGATGTAATGGTAAAACTATCTCTTAATGGATTAAAAAATGCCCTAAACTATCACACACTCATTTTGTAATGGTTTAACCTCAATGCCTCTCACAAAATTCTCCATAGACATCGATATATTATCCTCACCCTCAACTATCAAACATGAAACCTCAATATATAAATTAGTGCACTTATCTCTTTAAAAAAATGTCACAGAATAACTTTGTAATGGTTTAACTTCGATACCAAGATTTCATGCATTTTTCCATAGACATCGATACACTATCCTCTCTCTCAAATCATGAAGCATTGGATACCACGAGAACTATAACTTGACATTTAGACAAGTTTGCCGACTATCAATATTTTCAATGTCTAGCTAAAAATTGTGCACTGAATAGGAATATAATCTTGATACCATTGTTTCATTGTTTTCCATAAACATCGGTACACTATCCTCCTCAAACCAAGAAGCATTAGACACCTCGAAAACTATAATCAGACACTTTTAGACAAGTTGAAAGAACACCTAAAATAACCACGATAATATTAATTCACAATTCATCACTATTATAATCTCAAATCCATGATGAATTTCAAAGCATGTACTGGAACACTTTTTCTTAATAGTACCTAAAAATCCTTAACTTCCAAATTCCGCTTCAACTACGACAGACTAATAATGACTTAACATTGATATCGTGGTATTCAATATTTCCTATAGACACTGTTAAATTCACTATACCTCAGAACTATACTCAGACACTTATCTTTAAATGAGCATGGTAAACCCTAAAATAATTTCATCTATAGCATACAAAAAACAGTCAAATCAAAATATGGTGATCTAACCTCCACGCAATTATGAAATTATTTCAAAGTTTTCGAAAAGCATTCATTTCTAAGCCTCAAATCCAATGAACTTCAAACACTAAAATGGTACACATATCTCTTCCAAATTTAAAGTTAGAATTATATGGACTAACTTTGTAATGGTTTAACCTCGATACCAAGATATCACACATTTTTCCTTAAACATCGATACACTATCCAGTCTCTCATATCACGAAGCAATGGATGCCTCAAGAACTATAACCGGACATTTACCTTTAGACGAGTTCGCAAAGCATGTACACAAATTTCAATGTCTAGCCGAAAACATTGTAGACTCAATGGGAATATAACCTTGATACCATTATTTCATTGTTTTCCATACACATTAATACATTCTCTTCTACCTCAAACCACCAAGCATTGGATACCTCGAAAACTACAACTTGACACTTACCAATAGAAGAGTTCACAAAGTGATTACATGATTTTCATGTATCATCATTTTCTAGACTTTGATAAATGATTTTCATGTACTTGATAAATGTACTTGACAAATATACTAAAATGAGTTTACTAAATTCGTTTAGTAAATCGCATTATGGTGATTTAACCTCGATAGCATTATTTCATAGTATCATGTAGACATTGATACACTTATCTCATAATGGGTTTTCAAAATGCCATAAAAACTTTCAATTCACCCTCAACTATCACGAAGTAACTTTGTAATGGTTTGACCTCGATACTAAGATATCACGCATTTTTCATAGACATCGATACAAAACTTCACCCTCAAATCATGAAGCACTTGATACCTCATTAACTATAACCAAAAACTTACCTTTAGACGAGTTCCAAGATGCCTAAAATAGCATCGATAATATTAATTCACAAATTTCTAACTTCAAATCCACAGTGAACCTCAAAATATGTAATGGTGCACTTATCTCTTAATGGATACACTCACTATACCTCAAACCATGACGCATTGAATAACACGAGAACTGTGACACTTATCTTTACATGAGTATGCTAAACACCTAAAATAATTTTCATCTCGAGCATAAAAACATTGACTCACATTATGGTGATCAAACCTCCATACTATCATGAAATTATTTCATGTTTCGATAAGCATCGATACATTACTTTCATAGCGTCAAATCCAATGAACCTCAAACACAGTAATGGTATACTTATCTCTTAAAAGGATGACACAAATGCGTTAAAAACTTTCAAATTTAGCTTCAACAATCCTAGAATAACTTTGTAGTGGCTTAACCTCGATACCAACATATCTCGCATTTTTTCATTGACATTAATACATTGTCTCCTCCCACACCTGAAACAACTTTCTTGTCTAGAATAAAAAATCGTGTAATCACTAGGTGGTGATTTATCTCAGATCTCATTATCTCATAGTTTTCCTTAGACATCGATATATTCTAATGTACCTAGAACCACGATACATTGCAAATCTCAAGATATATACTCAAAAAAATAACCTAAAATGAGTTTGTCGAATTCCATAAGTAATTTCCATGTCTGGCCTCAAAAATCGTATACTCACATTATGGTGATTTATCTTCTATACTATTAATTCACGGTTTCCTATAAAAATCGATTCATTACTTTCATAACAAAAATTCCAAGATGAAACCTCAAAACTGAATTGATACACTTATCTCATAATGGATTTCCAAATTAACATATAAAACTTCAAATTTTGGCCTCAACTATCATGGAGTAACTTTGTAATAATTCAACCTCGATACCAAGATACCACGAATTTTCAATAGGCATTGATACAAAATATTCACCCTCAAACAATGAAGAATTGGATACTTAGAGAACTATAACCAGAAACTTACCTTTAGACGAGTTCAAAGAAGGCCTCAAATAGCATCGATAAAATTAATTCCCAAATTTCTAACCTAAAATGCACGATGAACCTCAAAACATGTAATGGTATACTTATCTCTTAAAAAACTCCCAAATTTAGCCTCAACTACCACAGACTTACTTTAACCTCGATGTTATTATATCATAGTTTTCGATAGACATCAATAAAGTGTTATGTACCTCAAACCAAGACTTACTCCCAAATTCCTCAAAACATCCAAATTTAGCCACACTGTCACTGAAAAACTTTGTAATGGTTAAATCTCAATACCAAGATATCTTGCATTTTTCTATAGACATCAATACACTACGCTCTCTATCTCTAACCACGAAGTATTAGTACCTCGATAACCATAACCAAAAACTTACCTTTAGACGAGTCTACAAAATACCTAAAATAATTTTCATGTCTAGTGTTAAAAATTGTGTAATGATTTAACCTCAATCCCATTATATCAAACCTTTCCATAGACATCGATAAACTATCATGCATCCAAAACCATGATACATTGCATTCCTCAAGATTGTGTACTCAAACAATAGCCTAAAATGATTTTCCAAATTTCTAGTAATTTTCATGTTTGGCCTCAAAAATCATGTACTCACATTATTGTCATTTATCCTCGGCACTATTAATTCACCAATTTTCAATAAAAATTGATTCAACACTTTCATAACCACATATACAAGATGAAACCTCAAAACAGAATTGGTACACTTTTCTCTTAATAGGTTTGCAAAATAACAGAAAAAAAACTTCCAAATTTAGCCTCAACTTTTCTGGATAGACATTCTAATGGTAAACCCACGATATTTATTAGCAATTTTTCATGGACATCGAAAAACACTATCCTTTCCTACAAACCATGGAGCAATGGATTCTTTGCTAGCAGTAACCATGAAGCATTGAATACCTTAAGAACATTATACGTGTTCAAAGAACACCTAACATAATTTTAACGTCCAGCCGCAAAAATCTTGTAATCAATATGTTGTAATTTAACCTAAATGTTACTGTATTATAGTTTTCGATAGACATCGATAAACTATCATGTACAACCACTATACATTGTGTACCTCAAGATCTATACTCGAACAATATCCTCAAATGGGTTTGCCAAAATCCTTTAATAATATCCATGTTTAGCCTCCAAAATCATGTATTCACATAATGGTGATTTGACCTCGACGTCATTATTTCATAGCGTTCTATAGACGTTGATACAATATAACCTTAAATAGAAGATGAAACATCAAAACTTGAATTGGTAAACAGATCTCATAGCGGGTTTCCAAAATACCATTAAAAACTTCCAAATTTGGAGTCAACTACTACATACTTCAAAATGGTTAACCTTGATTTTCATGATAATTCAAAATTTTCCAAAGACATCGAAAAACTCATTGTACCTCAAACCATGATCCATTCGATAATAGGAAAACTTTGATCAGACACTCATCTTAAATGAGTATGCTAAACGCCTAAATATTTTTCGTCTCTAGCAAAAAAAACCTGTCAACCCACATTTTGGTGATCAAACCTCCATACCATTATGAAATTATTTCATAGGTTTCCATAAACATCAATACATTACTTTCATAGCCTCAAATACAATAAACCTCAAACATTGTCATGGGACACTTATCTCTTAAAGGGTTTCTCAAATACCTTAAATCTTCCAAATTTAGCCTCAACGATCTTAGACTAACTTTGCAGTTGATTGACCTTGATAGAAATCTCGCATTTTTCCATAGTCATCGATGCATTATCTACTCCAACAAACCACAAAGCGTTGGATACCTTGAGAACTATAACTTGACACCTACCTTTAGATGAGTACACAAAACACCTTAAACATCTTTCTTGACTAGAAAAAAAAATCTTGTAATCACTAAGTGGTGATTTAACCAAAATTTCATTATATCATAGTTTTCCTTATACATCGATAAACTCTCATGCACCAAAAACCACAAAACATTGCATATTTCCAGATCAATACTCGTACAATAACCTAAATTGACTTTGCCAAATTCCATTAGTAATTTCCATGTTTGGCCTAAAAAAGTGTGCACTCACATTATGATGATTTATCCTCGATACCATGAAGTTGCAATTTCTATAGAAAATTCAATACTTTCATAACCAAAAATCCAAGATGAAACCTCAAAACTGAATTGGTACACTTACATCTTAATCGGTTTCCAAAATTACTTTAAAAAGTTCCAAATTTAGCCGCAACTATCATCGATTGACAATCTAATGGTTTACCCTCAATATTTATTTACAATTTTTCACGAACATCGATAAACACTATCCTCTCCTACAAACCAGAAGCCTTGGATTCCTCGATAGCAATAACCATGGAGCATTCGATATCTCGAGAATAGTACCCGGACACTTACCATTAGACGAGTTCAAATAACACCTAAAATAACTTTAATGTCCGGCCTAAAAAATCTTGTAACAACTAAGATGTGATTTAACCTCGATGTTATTATATCATAGTTTTCGATAGACATCAATAAAATGTTTTGTACCTCAAACCATGTTTGGCCTCAAAAATCGTGTACTCGCATTAGGGTGATTTATCCTTGATACAATTAATTCACAGTTTCCTATAGAAGTCGATTTATTACTTTCATAACCACGAATCCAAGATGAAACCTCAAAACTGAATTGGTACACTTATCTCTTAATGGGTTTCCAAAATACACAAAAAAACTTCCAAATTTATCTTCAACTATCATGTATTGACATTCTAATGGTTTATCTTCGATACGTATTTGCAATTTTTCATGGACATTGATAAACACTATCCTCTCCTACAAACCATGATACATTGGATTCCTCGATAGCAATAACCATTAAGCATTGGATATCTCGAGAATAGTACCCAGACTTTTACCTTTAGGCAAGTTCAAAGAACACCTAAAATAACTTTAATGTGAAGCCTCAAAAATCTTGAAATCACTATGTTGTGATTTAACCTCAATGTTATTATATCACAGTCTATCGAAAACTGTCGTGAACCTATAACAACTATGCATTGTGTACATCAAGATCTATACTCAGATAATATCCTCTAATGAGTTTGTCAAACTCCTTTAATAATATCCATATTTAGCCTCCAAAATCGTATATTCACATCATGGTGATTTAACCTCGACACCATTATTTCATAGTGTTATATAGACATTGATATATCACAAACATTACCTCAATTCGAAGATGAAACATCAAAAACTGAATTGGTGCATTCATCTCATTACGGGTTTCCAAGATGTCATTAAAAACTTCAAAGTTTAGCCTCAACTACCACGGACTTACTTTAGAAGGGTTAACCTTGATATCGCGATAACTCACAATCTTCTATAGATATTACTACACTCACTATACCTCAAACCATGATGCATTGGATACCTCAAGAACTAAAATAAGACTTACCGTAAACGAGTATGCTAAATGCCTGCAAAAATTTCATTTCTAGCATTAAAAAATTGCCGACTCACATTGTGGCGATCAAACCTCCATACCATTATGAAATTATTTCATATATTTCGATAAGCATCGAGACATTACTTTCATAATAAACCTCAAAATATGTCAGTGTACACTTAACACTTAAAGGGTTTACCAAATTCCTCAAAACTTCCAAATTTAGCCACACTATCACTGAAAAACTTTGTAATGGTTAAATCTCAATAACATTATATCATAATTTTCCATAGACATCAATAAACTATCATGCATCCAAAACCATGATACATTGCATTCCTCAAGATCGTGTACTCAAACAATAGCCTAAAATGAGTATTACAAATTTCCAGTAATTTTCATGTTTGGCCTCAAAATCATGTACTCACATTATTGTGATTTATCCTCGGCACTATTAATTCACCAATTTTCTATGGAAATTGATTCAACACTTTCATAACCACAAATACAAGATGAAACCTCAAAACAGAATTGGTACACTTATCTCTTAATAGGTTTGCAAAATAACAGAAAAAAAAAACTTCCAAATTTAGCCTCAACTTTTCTGGATAGACATTCCAATGGTAAACCCTCGATATTTGTTAACAATTTTTCATGGACATCGAATAACACTATCCTTTCCTACAAACCATGGGGCAATGGATTCCTTGCTAGCAGTAACCATGAAGCATAGAATACCTTCAGAATAATAGCCAGACTCTTACCTTTATACGAGTTCAAAGAACACCTAAAATAATTTTGACGTCCAGCCGCAAAAATCTTGTAATCAATATGTTGTAATTTAACCTAAATGTTACTGTATTATAGTTTTCGATAGACATCGATAAACAATCATGTACAACCACTATACATTGTGTACCTCAAGATCTATACTCGAACAATATCCTCAAATGGGTTTGCCAAAATCCTTTAATAATATCCATAATTACCCTCCAAAATCATGTATTCACACAATGGTGATTTGACCTCGACGTCATTATTTCATAGCGTTCTATAGACGTTGATACAATATAACCTGAAATAGAAATGAAAGATCAAAAGCTGAATTGGTACACTGATCTCATAGCGGGTTTCCAAAATACCATTAAAAACTTCCAAATTTGGCCTCAACTACTACATACTTAAAAATGGTTAACCTTGATTTTCATGATAATTCAAAATTTTCCATAGACATCGAAAAACTCATTGTACCTAAAACCATGATCCATTCGATAATAGGAAAACTTTAATCAGACACTCATCTTAAATGAGTATGCTAAACGCCTAAAATATTTTTCGTCTCTAGCAAAAAAAGCATCTCATCCCACATTTTGGTGATCAAACCTCCATACCATTATGAAATTATTTCATAGGTTTCGATGAACATCAATACATTACTTTCACAGCCTCAAATACAATAAACCTCAAACATTGTCATGGTACACTTATCTCTTAAAGGGTTTCTCAAATACCTTAAATCTTCCAAATTTAGCCTCAACGATCTTAGACTAACTTTGCAGTTGATTGACCTTGATAGAAATCTCACAGTTTTCCATAGTCATCGATGCATTATCTACTCCAACAAACCACAAAGCGTTGGATACCTTGAGAACTATAACTTGACACCTACCTTTAGATGAGTACACAAAACACCTTAAACATCTTTCTTGACTAGAAAAAAAAATCGTGTAATCACTAAGTGGTGATTTAACCAAAATTTCATTATATCATAGTTTTCCATAGACATCGATAAACTCTCATGCATCAAGAACCACAAAACATTGCATATTTCAAGATCAATACTCGTACAATAACCTAAAATGTCCTTTCCAAATTCCATTAGTAATTTCCAAGTTTGGCCTAAAAAAGCATGCACTCACATTATGACGATTTATTTTCGATACCATGAACTCGCAATTTTCTATAGAAAATTCAATCCTTTCATAACCAAAAATCCAAGATGAAACCTCAAAACTGTATTGCTACACTTACAACTTAATGGGTTTCCAAAATAACGTGAAAAAGTTCCAAATTTAGCCGCAACTATCATCGATTGACAATCTAATGGTTTACCCTCAATATTTATTTACAATTTTTCACGAACATCGATAAACACTATCCTCTCCTACAAACCAGAAGCCTTGGATTCCTCGATAGCAGTAACCATGGAGCATTCGATATTTCGAGAATAGTACCCGGACACTTACCATTAGATGAGTTCAAATAACACCTAAAAAAATTTTAATGTCCGGCCTAAAAAATCTTGTAACAACTAAGATGTGATTTAACCTCGATATTATTATATCATAGTTTTCGATAGACATCAATAAAGTGTTATGTACCTCAAACCATGTTTGGCCTCAAAAATCGTGTACTCGCATTAGGGTGATTTATCCTCGATAGAATTAATTCACAGTTTCCTATAGAAGTCGATTTATTACTTTCAAACCACGAATCCAAGATGAAACCTCAAAACTGAATTGGTACACTTATCTCTTAATGAGTTTCCAAAATACACAAAAAAAAATTTCCAAATTTATTATCAACTATCATGTATTGACATTCTAATGGTTTACCTTCGATACTTATTTGCAATTTTTCATGGACATTGATAAACACTATCCTCTCCTACAAACCACGATACATTGGATTACTCGATAGCAATAACCATTAAGCATTGGATATCTCGAGAATAGTAGCCAGACTTTTACCTTTAGGCAAGTTCAAAGAACACCTAAAATAACTTTAATGTGCAGCCTCAAAAATCTTGAAATCACTATGTTGTGATTTAACCTCAATGTTATTATATCACAGTCTATCGAAAACTGTCGTGAACCTATAACAACTATGCATTGTGTACATCAAGATCTATACTCGGATAATATCCTCTAATGAGTTTGTCAAATTCCTTTAATAATATCCATATTTAGCCTCCAAAATCGTGTATTCACATCATGGTGAATTAACCTTGACACCATTATTTCATAGTGTTATATAGATATTGATATATTACAAACATTACCTCAATTCGAAGATGAAACATCAAAAACTGAATTGGTGCATTCATCTCATTACGGGTTTCCAACATGTCATTAAAAACTTCAAAGTTTAGCCTCCACGCCCACGGACTTACTTTAGAAGGGTTAACCTTGATATCGCGATAACTCACAATCTTCTATAGATATTACTACACTCACTATACCTCAAACCATGATGCATTGGATACCTCAAGAACTAAAATCAGACTTACCTTAAATGAGTATGCTAAATGCCTACAAAAATTTCATTTCTAGCATTAAAAAATCGCCGACTCACATTGTGGTGATCAAAGCTCCATACCATTATGAAATTATTTCATATATTTCGATAAGCATCGAGACATTACTTTCATAATAAACCTCAAAATATGTCAGTGTACACTTAACACTTAAAGGGTTTACCAAATTCCACAAAACTTCCAAATTTAGCCACACTATCACTAAAAACTTTGTAATGGTTAAATCTCAATACCAAGATATCTTGCATTTTTCTATAGACATCAATACACTATGCTCTCTCTCTCTAACCACGAAGTATTAGTACCTCGAGAACCATAACCAAAAACTTGCCTTTAGACGAGTCTATAAAATACCTAAAATAATTTTCATGTCTAGTGTTAAAAATTGTGTAATGATTTAACTTCAATCCCAAGATGGTGATTTAACCTCAATCCCATTATATCATAATTTTCCATAGACATCGATAAAATATCATGCATCCAAAACCATGATACATTGCATTCCTCAAGATTGTGTACTCAAACAATAGCCTAAAATGAGTTTTACAAATTTCTAGTAATTTTCAAGTTTGACCTCAAAAATCATGTACTCACATTATTGTGATTTATCCTCGGCACTATTAATTCACCAATTTTCTATGGAAATTGATTCAACACTTTCATAACCACAAATACAAGATGAAACCTCAAAACGGAATTGGTACACTTATCTCTTAATGGGTTTCCACAATAACAGAAAAAAAAACTTCCAAATTTAGCCTCAACTTTCCTAAATAGACATTCTAATGGCAAACCCTCGATATTTATTAGCAATTTTCATGGACATCGAATGACACTTTCCTTTCCTACAAACCATGGAGCAATGGATTCCTTGCTTGCAGTAACCATGAAGCATTGAATACCTTAAGATCAGTAGCCAGACACTTACCTTTATACGAGTTCAAAGAACACCTAAAATAATTTTAATGTCCAGCCGCAAAAATCTTGTAATCAATATGTTGTAATTTAATCTAAATGTTATTGTATTATAGTTTTCGATAGACATCGATAAACTATCATGTACAACCACTATACATTGTGTACCTCAAGATCAATACACGAACAATATCCTCAAATGGGTTTGCCAAAATCCTTTCACAATATCCATGTTTAGCCTCCAAAATCATGTATTCACATAATCGTGATTTGACCTCGACGTAATTATTTCATAGTGTTCTATAGATGATGATACAATATAACCTGAAATAGAAGATGAAACATCAAAAGCTGAATTGGTACAGTGATCTCATAGCGGGTTTCAAAAATACCATTAAAAACTTCCAAATTTGGCCTCAACTACTACATACTTCAAAATGGTTAACCTTGATTTTCATGATAATTCAAAATTTTCCATAGCTATCGAAAAACTCATTGTACCTCAAACCATGATCCATTCGATAACAGGAAAACTTTAATCAGACACTCATCTTAAATAAGTATGCTAAACGCCTAAAATATTTTTCATCTCTAGCAAAAAAAACCTGTCATCCCACATTTTGGCATTATGAAATTATTTCATAGGTTTCGATAAACATCAATACATTACTTTCATAGCCTCAAATAAAATAAACCTCAAACATTGTCATGGTACACTTATCTCTTAAAGGGTTTCTCAAATACCTTAAATCTTCCAAATTTAGCCTCAACAATCTTAGACTAACTTTCTAGTCGATTGACCTTGATAGAAATCTCGCATTTTTCCATAGTCATCGATGCATTATCCACTCCAACAAACCACAAAGCCTTGGATACCTTGAGAACTATAACTTGACACCAATCTTTAGATGAGTACACAAAACACCTTAAACATCTTTCTTGACTAGAAAAAAAATCGTGTAATCACTAAGTGGTGATTTAACCAAAATTTCATTATATCATAGTTTTCCTTATATATCGATAAACTCTCATGCACCAAGAACCACAAAACTTTGCATATTCGAGATCAATACTCGTCCAATAACCTAAAATAACTTTGCCAAATTCCATTAGTAATTTCCATGTCTGGCCTAAAAAAGCGTGCACTCACATTATGACGATTTATCCTCGATACCATGAAGTCGCAATTTTTTATAGAAAATTCAATACTTTCGTAACCAAAAATCCAAGACGAAACCTCAAAATTGAATTGGTACACTTACATCTTAATGAGTTCCAAATAACGTTAAAAAGTTCCAAATTTAGCCGCAACTATCATCGATTGACAATCTAATGGTTTACCCTCAATATTTATTTACAACTTTTCACGAGCATCAATAAACACTATCCTCTCCTACAAACCAGAAGCCTTGAATTCCTCGATTGCAGTCACCATGGAGCATACGATATCTCGAGAATAGTACCCGGACACTTACCATTAGACGAGTTCAAATAACACCTAAAATAACTTCAATGTCCGGCCTAAAAAATCTTGTAACTAAGATGTGATTTAACCTCGATGTTATTATATCATAGTTTTCGATAGACATGAATAAAGTGTTATGTACCTCAAACCATGTTTGGCCTCAAAAATCGTGTACTCGCATTAGGGTGATTTATCCTCGATACAATTAATTCACAGTTTCCTATAGAAGTCGATTTATTACTTTCATAACCACGAATCCAAGATGAAACCTCAAAACTGAATTAGTACACTTATCTCTTAATGGGCTTCCAATATACACAAAAAAACTTCCAAATTTATCTTCAACTATCATGTATTGACATTCTAATGGTTTACCTCCGATACTTATGTGCAATTTTTCATGGACATTGATAAACACTATCCTCTCCTCCAAACCATGATACATTGGATTCCTCAATAGCAATAACCATTAAGCATTGGATATCTCGAGAATAGTAGCCAGACATTCACCTTTAGGCAAGTTCAAAGAACACCTAAAATAACTTTAATGTGCAGCCTCAAAAATCTTGTAATCACTACGTTGTGATTTAACCTCAATGTTATTATATCACAGTCTATCGAAAACTGTCGTGTACCTATAACAACTATACATTGTGTACATCAAGATCTATGCTCGGATAATATCCTCTAATGAATTTGTCAAACTCCTTTAATAATATCCATATTTAGCCTCCAAAATCGTGTATTCACATCATGGTGATTTAACCTCGACACCATTATTTCATAGTGTTATATAGACATTGATATATTACAAACATTACCTCAATTCGAAGATGAAACATCAAAAACTAAATTGGTGCATTCATCTCATTACGGGTTTCCAACATGTCATCAAAAACATCAAAGTTTAGCCTCAACTACCACGGACTTACTTTAGAAGGGTCAACCTTGATATCGCGATAACACACAATCTTCTATAGATATTACTACACTCACTATACCTCAAACCATGATGCATTGGATACCTAAAGAACTAAAATCAGACTTACCTTAAATGAGTATGCTAAATGCCTACAAAAATTTCATTTATAGCATTAAAAAATCGCCGACTCACATTGTAGCGATCAAACCTCCATACCATTATGAAATTATTTCATATATTTCGATAAGCATCGAGACATTACTTTCATAATAAACCTCAAAATATGTCAGTGTACACTTGACACTCAAAGGGTTTACAAAATTCCACAAAACTTCCAAATTTAGCCACACTATCACTGAAAAACTTTGTAATGGTTAAATCTCAATACCAAGATATCTTGCATTTTTCTATAGACATCAATACACTATGCTCTCTCTCTCTAACCACGAAGTATTAGTACCTCGATAACCATAACCAAAAACTTACCTTTAGACGAGTCTACAAAATACCTAAAATAATTTTCATGTCCAGTGTTAAAAATTGTGTAACGATTGAACCTCAATCCCAAGATGGTGATTTAACCTCAATCCCATTATATCATAATTTTCCATAGACATCGATAAACTATCATGCATCCAAAACCATGATACATTGCATTCCTCAAGATTGTGTACTCAAACAATAGCCTAAAATGAGTATGCCAAATTTCTAGTAATTTTCTTGTTTGGCCTAAAAAATCATGTACTCACATTATTGTGATTTATCCTCGGCACTATTAATTCACCAATTTTCTATGGAAAATTATTCAACACTTTCATAACCACAAGTACAAGATGAAAGCTCAAAACAGAATTGGTACACTTATCTCTTTATAGGTTTGCAAAATAATAGAAAAAAAACTTCCAAATTTAGCCTCAACTTTCCTGGATAGACATTCTAATGGTAAACCCTCGATATTTATTGGCAATTTTTCATGGACATCGAATAACACTATCCCTTCCTACAAACCATGGAGCAATGGATTCCTTCCTAGCAGTAACCATGAAGCATTGAATACCTTAAGAACAGTAGCCAGACACTTACCTTTATATGAGTTCAAAGAACACCTAAAATAATTTTAATGTCCAGCCGCAAAAATCTTGTAATCAATATGTTGTAATTTAAACTAAATGTTATTGTATTATAGTTTTCGATAGACATCGATAAACTATCATGTACAACCACTATACATTGGGTACCTCAAGATCTATACTCGAACAATATCCTCAAATGGGTTTGCCAAAATCCTTTCACAATATCCATGTTTAACCTCCAAAATCATGTATTCACATAATCGTGATTTGACCTCGACGTCATTATTTCATAGCGTTCTATAGACGTTGATACAATATAACCTGAAATAGAAGATGAAACATCAAAAGCTAAATTGGTACACTGATCTCATAGCGGGTTTCCAAAATACCATTAAAAACTTCCAAATTTGGCCTCAACTACTACATACTTAAAAATGGTTAACCTTGATTTTCATGATAATTCAAAATTTTCCATAGACATCGAAAAACTCATTGTACCTCAAACCATGATCCATTCGATAATAGGAAAACTTTAATCAGACACTCATCTTAAATGAGTATGCTAAACGCCTAAAATATTTTTCGTCTCTAGCAAAAAAAACATGTCATCCCACATTTTGGTGATCAAACCTCCATACCATTATGAAATTATTTCATAGGTTTCGATGAACATCAATACATTACTTTCACAGCCTCAAATACAATAAACCTCAAACATTGTCATGGTACACTTATCTCTTAAAGGGTTTCTCAAATACCTTAAATCTTCCAAATTTAGCCTCAACGATCTTAGACTAACTTTGCAGTTGATTGACCTTGATAGAAATCTCGCATTTTTCCATAGTCATCGATGCATTATCTACTCCAACAAACCACAAAGCGTTGGATACCTTGAGAACTATAACTTGACACCTACCTTTAGATGAGTACAAAAAACACCTTAAACATCTTTCTTGACAAGAAAAAAAAAATCGTGTAATCACTAAGTGGTGATTTAACCAAAATTTCATTATATCATAGTTTTCCTTAGACATCGATAAACTCTCATGCACCAAGAACCACAAAACATTGCATATCATCAAGATCAATACTCGTACAATAACCTAAAATGTCCTTTCCAAATTCCAATAGTAATTTCCATGTTTGGCCTAAAAAAGCATGCACTCACATTATGACGATTTATCCTCGATACCATGAACTCGCAATTTTCTATAGAAATTCAACACTTTCATAACCAAAAATCCAAGATGAAACCTCAAAACTGTATTGGTACACTTACATCTTAATGGGTTTCCAAAATAAGGTTAAAAAGTTCCAAATTTAGCCGCAACTATCATCGATTGACAATCCAATGGTTTACCCTCAATATTTATTTACAATTTTTCACGAACATCGATAAACACTATCCTCTCCTACAAACCAGAAGCCTTGGATTCCTCGATAGCAGTAACCATGGAGCATTTGATATCTCGAGAATAGTACCCGGACACTTACCATTAGATGAGTTCAAATAACACCTAAAATAACTTTAATGTCCGGCCTAAAAAATCTTGTAACAACTAAGATGTGATTTAACCTCGATGTTATTATATCATAGTTTTCAATAGACATCAATAAAGTGTTATGTACCTCAAACCATGTTGGGCCTCAAAAATCATGTACTCGCATTAGGGTGATTTATCCTCGATAGAATTAATTCACAGTTTCCTATAGAAGTCGATTTATTACTTTCAAACCACGAATCCAAGATGAAACCTCAAAACTGAATTGGTACACTTATCTCTTAATGGGATTCCAAAATACACAAAAAAAACTTCCAAATTTATCTTCAACTATCATGTATTGACATTCTAATGGTTTACCTTCGATACTTATTTGCAATTTTTCATGGACATTGACAAACATTATCCTCTCATACAAACCATGATACATCGGATTCCTGGATAGCAATAACCATTAAGCATTGGATATCTAAAGAATAGTAGCCAGACTTTTATCTTTAGGCAAGTTCAAAGAACACCTAAAATAACTTTATTGTGCAGCCTCAAAAATCTTGAAATCACTATGTTCTGATTTAACCTCAATGTTATTATATCACAGTCTATCGAAAACTGTCATGTACCTATAACAACTATACATTGTGTACATCAAGATCTATACTCGGATAATATCCTCTAATGAGTTTGTCAAATTCCTTTAATAATATCCATATTTAGCCTCCAAAATCGTGTAGTCACATCATGGTGATTTAACCTCGACACCATTATTTCATAGTGTCAGATAGACATTGATATATAACAAACATTACCTCAATTCGAAGATGAAACATCAAAAACTGAATTGGTGCATTCATCTCATTACGGGTTTCCAACATGTCATTAAAAACTTCAAAGTTTAGCCTCAACTACCACGGACTTACTTTAGAAAGGCCATTCTTGATATCGCGATAACTCACAATCTTCTATAGATATTACTACACTCACTATACCTAAAACCATGATGCATTGGATACCTCAAGGACAAAAATCAGACTTACCTTAAATGAGTATGCTACATGCCTACAAAAATTTAATTTCTAGCATTAAAAAATCGCCAACTCACATTGTGGCGATCAAAGCTCCATACCATTATGAAATTATTTCATATATTTCGATAAGCATCGAGACATTACTTTCATAATAAACCTCAAAATATGTCAGTGTACACTTAACACTTAAAGGGTTTACCAAATTCCACAAAACTTCCAAATTTAGCCACACTATCACTGAAAAACTTTGTAATGGTTAAATCTCAATACCAAGATATCTTGCATTTTGCTATAGACATCAATACACGATGCTCTCTCTCTCTAACCACGAATTATTAGTACCTCGATAACCATAACCAAAAACTTACCTTTAGACAAGTCTACAAAATACCTAAAATAATTTTCATGTCTAGTGTTAAAAATTGAGTAATGATTTAACCTCAATCCCAAGATGGTGATTTAATCTCAATAACATTATATCATAATTTTCCAGAGACATCAATAAACTATCATGCATCCAAAACCATGATACATTGCATTCCTCAAGATTGTGTACTCAAACAATAGCCTAAAATGAGTATTACAAATTTCTAGTAATTTTCATGTTTGGCCTCAAAAATCATGTACTCACATTATTGTGATTTATCCTCGACACTATTAATTCGCCAATTTTCTATGGAAATTGATTCAACACTTTCATAACCACAAATACAAGATGAAACCTCAAAACAGAATTGGTACACTTATTTCTTAATAGGTTTGCAAAATAACAGAAAAAAAACTTCCAAATTTAGCCTCAACTTTTCTGGATAGACATTCTATTGCTAAACCCTCGATATTTATTAGCAATTTTTCTTGGACATTGAATAACACTATCCTGTCCTACAAACCATGGGGCAATGGATTCCTTGCTAGCAATAACCATGAAGCATTGAATACCTTAAGAACAGTAGCCATACACTTACCTTTATACGAGTTCAGAGAACACCTAAAATAATTTTAACGTCCACCCGCAAAAATCTTGTAATCAATATGTTGTAATTTAACCGAAATTTAAC
Organism: Berberis thunbergii; assembly: GCA_003290165.1. Taxonomy (NCBI): domain Eukaryota; kingdom Viridiplantae; phylum Streptophyta; class Magnoliopsida; order Ranunculales; family Berberidaceae; genus Berberis; species Berberis thunbergii. The sequence continues at coordinate 12,041 of QNQO01001343.1, read as the reverse complement.
TGTATTATAGTTTTCGATAGACATCGATAAACAATCATGTACAACCACTATACATTGTGTACCTCAAGATCTATACTCGAACAATATCCTCAAATGGGTATGCCAAAATCTTTTAATAATATCCATGTTTAGCCACCAAATCATGTATTCACATAATGGTGATTTGACCTCGACGTCATTATTTCATAGCGTTCTATAGACGTTGATACAATATAACCTGAAATAGAAGATGAAACATCAAAAGCTGAATTGGTACACTGATCTCATAGCGGGTTTCCATAATACCATTAAAAACTTCCAAATTTGGCCTCAACTACTACATACTTCAAAATGGTTCACCTTGATTTTCATGATAATTCAAAATTTTCCATAGACATCGAAAAACTCATTGTACCTCAAACCATGATCCATTCGATAATAGGAAAACTTTAATCAGACACTCATCTTAAATAAGTATGCTAAACGCCTAAAATATTTTCATCTCTAGCAAAAAAAACCTGTCATCCCACATTTTGGTGATCAAACCTCCATACCATTATGAAATTATTTCATAGGTTTCGATAAACATCAATACATTACTTTCATAGCCTCAAATAAAATAAACCTCAAACATTGTCATGGTACACTTATCTCTTAAAGGGTTTCTCAAATACCTTAAATCTTCCAAATTTAGCCTCAACAATCTTAGACTAACTTTCTAGTCGATTGACCTTGATAGAAATCTCGCATTTTTCCATAGTCATCGATGCATTATCTACTCCAACAAACCACAAAGCCTTGGATACCTTGAGAACTATAACTTGACACCTACCTTTAGATGAGTACACAAAACACCTTAAACATCTTTCTTGACTAGAAAAAAATCGTGTAATCACTAAGTGGTGATTTAACCAAAATTTCATTATATCATAGTTTTCCTTATACATCGATAAACTCTCATGCACCAAGAACCACAAAGTATGCATATTTGAGATCAATACTCGTACAATAACCTAAAATAACTTTGCCAAATTCCATTAGTAATTTCCATGTTTGGCCTAAAAAAGTGTGCACTCACATTATGACGATTTATCCTCGATACCATGAAGTTGCAATTTTCTATAGAAAATTCAATACTTTCATAACCAAAAATCCAAGACGAAACCTCAAAACAGAATTCGTACACTTATATCTTAATGGGTTTCCAAAATAACGTTAAAAAGTTCCAAATTTAGCCGCAACTATCATCGATTGACAATCTAATGGTTTACCCAAAATATTTATTTACAATTTTTCACGAACATCGATAAACACTATCCTCTCCTACAAACCAGAAGCCTTGGATTCCTCGATTGCAGTAACCATGGAGCATTCGATATCTCGAGAACAGTACCCGGACACTTACCATTAGACGAGTTCAAATAACACCTAAATAACTTTAATGTCCGGCATAAAAAATTTTGTAACTAAGATGTGATTTAACCTCGATGTTATTATATCATAGTTTTCGATAGACATCAATAAAGTGTTATGTACCTCAAACCATGTTTTGCCTCAAAAATCGCGTACTCGCATTAGGTTGATTTATCCTCGATACAATTAATTCACAGTTTCCTATAGAAGTCGATTTATTACTTTCATAACCACGAATCCAAGATGAAACCTCAAAACTGAATTGGTACACTTATCTCTTAATGGGTTTCCAAAATACACAAAAAAACTTCCAAATTTATCTTCAACTATCATGTATTGACATTCTAATGGTTTACATTGATAAACACTATCCTCTCCTACAAACCATGATACATTGGATTCCTCGATAGCAATAACAATTAAGCATTGGATATCTCGAGAATAGTACCCAGACTTTTACCTTTAGGCAAGTTCAAAGAACACCTAAAATAACTTTAATGTGCAGCCTCAAAAATCTTGAAATCACTATGTTGTGATTTAACCTCAATGTTATTATATCACAGTCTATCGAAAACTGTCGTGAACCTATAACAACTATGCATTGTGTACATCAAGATCTATACTCGGATAATATCCTCTAATGAGTTTGTCAAACTCCTTTAATCATATCCATATTTAGCCTCCAAAATCGTATATTCACATCATGGTGATTTAACCTCGACACCATTATTTCATAGTGTTATACAGACATTGAATATTACAAACATTACCTCAATTCGAAGATGAAACATCAAAAACTGAATTGGTGCATTCATCTCATTACGGGTTTCCAACATGTCATTAAAAACTTCAAAGTTTAGCCTCAACTACCACGGACTTACTTTAGAAGGGTCATTCTTGATATCGCGATAACTCACAATCTTCTATAGATATTACTACACTCACTATACCTAAAACCATGATGCATTGGATACCTCAAGGACAAAAATCAGACTTACCTTAAATGAGTATGCTAAATGCATGTAAAATTTTCATTTCTAGCATTAAAAAATCGCCGACTCACATTGTGGCGATCAAACCTCCATACCATTATGAAATTATTTCATATATTTCGATAAGCATCGAGACATTACTTTCATAATAAACCTCAAAATATGTCAGTGTACACTTAACACTTAAAGGGTTTACCAAATTCCTCAAAACTTCCAAATTTAGCCACACTATCACTGAAAAACTTTGTAATGGTAAAATCTCAATACCAAGATATCTTGCATTTTTCTATAGACATCAATACACTATGCTCCCTCTCTCTAACCACGAATTATTAGTACCTCGTTAAGCATAACCAAAAAACTTACCTTTAGACGAGTCTACAAAATACCTAAAATAATTTTCATGTCTAGTGTTAAAAATTGTGTAATGATTTAACCTCAATCCCAAGATGGAGATTTAATCTCAATAACATTATATCATAATTTTCCATAGACATCAATAAACTATCATACATCCAAAACCATGATACATTGCATTCCTCAAGATTGTGTACTCAAACAATAGCCTAAAATGAGTATTACAAATTTCTAGTAATTTTCATGTTTGGCCTCAAAAATCATGTACTCACATTATTGTGATTTATCCTCGGCACTATTAATTCACCAATTTTCTATGGAAATTGATTCAACACTTTCATAACCACAAATACAAGATGAAACCTCAAAACAGAATTGGTACACTTATTTCTTAATAGGTTTGCAAAATAACAGAAAAAAAACTTCCAAATTTAGCCTCAACTTTTCTGGATAGACATTCTAATGGTAAACCCTCGATATTTATTAGCAATTTTTCTTGGACATCGAATAACACTATCCTTCCCTACAAACCATGGGGCAATGGATTCCTTGCTAGCAATAACCATGAAGCATTGAATACCTTAAGAACAGTAGCCATACACTTACCTTTATACGAGTTCAGAGAACACCTAAAATAATTTTAACGTCCAGCCGCAAAAATCTTGTAATCAATATGTTGTAATTTAACCGAAATGTAACTGTATTATAGTTTTCGATAGACATCGATAAACAATCATGTACAACCACTATAAATTGTGTACCTCAAGATCTATACTCGAACAATATCCTCAAATGGGTTTGCCAAAATCCTTTAATAATATCCATGTTTAGCCACCAAAATCATGTATTCACATAATGGTGATTTGACCTCGACGTCATTATTTCATAGCGTTCTATAGACGTTGATACAATATAACCTGAAATAGAAGATGAAACATCAAAAGCTGAATTGGTACACTGATCTCATAGCGGGTTTCCATAATACCATTAAAAACTTCCAAATTTGGCCTCAACTACTACATACTTCAAAATGGTTCACCTTGATTTTCATGATAATTCAAAATTTTCCATAGACATCGAAAAACTCATTGTACCTCAAACCATGATCCATTCGATAATAGGAAAACTTTAATCAGACACTCATCTTAAATAAGTATGCTAAACGCCTAAAATATTTTTCATCTCTAGCAAAAAAAACCTGTCATCCCACATTTTGGTGATCAAACCTCCATACCATTATGAAATTATTTCACAGGTTTCGATAAACATCAATACATTAATTTCATAGCCTCAAATACAATAACCTCAAACATTGTCATGGTACACTTATCTCTTAAAGGGTTTCTCAAATACCTTAAATCTTCCAAATTTAGCCTCAACAATCTTAGACTAACTTTCTAGTCGATTGACCTTGATAGAAATCTCGCATTTTTCCATAGTCATCGATGCATTATCTACTCCAACAAACCACAAAGCCTTGGATACCTTGAGAACTATAACTTGACACCTACCTTTAGATGAGTACACAAAACACCTTAAACATCTTTCTTGACTAGAAAAAAAATCGTGTAATCACTAAGTGGTGATTTAACCAAAATTTCATTATATCATAGTTTTCCTTATACATCGATAAACTGTCATGCACCAAGAACCACAAAACATTGCATATTTGAGATCAATACTCGTACAATAACCTAAAATAACTTTGCCAAATTCCATTAGTAATTTCCATGTTGGCCTAAAAAAGCGTGCACTCACATTATGACGATTTATCCTCGATACCATGAAGTCGCAATTTCTATAGAAAATTCAATACTTTCATAACCAAAAATCCAAGACGAAACCTCAAAACAGAATTCGTACACTTACATCTTAATGGGTTTCCAAAATAACGTTAAAAAGTTCCAAATTTAGCCGCAACTATCATCGATTGACAATCTAATGGTTTACCCTCAATATTTATTTACAATTTTTCACGAACATCGATAAACACTATCCTCTCCTACAAACCAGAAGCCTTGGATTCCTCGATTGCAGTAACCATGGAGCATTCGATATCTCGAGAACAGTACCCGGACACTTACCATTAAACGAGTTCAAATAACACCTAAAATAACTTTAATGTCAGGCATAAAAAATCTTGTAACTAAGATGTGATTTAACCTCGATGTTATTATATCATAGTTTTCGATAGACATCAATAAAGTGTTATGTACCTCAAACCATGTTTGGCCTCAAAAATCGCGTACTCGCATTAGGGTGATTTATCCTCGATACAATTAATTCACAGTTTCCTATAGAAGTCGATTTATTACTTTCATAACCACGAATCCAAGATGAAACCTCAAAACTGAATTGGTACACTTATCTCTTAATGGGTTTCCAAAATACACAAAAAAACTTCCAAATTTATCTTCAACTATCATGTATTGACATTCTAATTGTTTACCTTCGATACTTATTTGCAATTTTTCATGGACATTGATAAACACTATCCTCTCCTACAAACCATGATACATTGGATTCCTCGATAGCAATAACCATTAAGCATTGGATATCTCGAGAATAGTAGCCAGACTTTACCTTTAGGCAAGTTCAAAGAACACCTAAAATAACTTTAATGTGCAGCCTCAAAAATCTTGAAATCACTATGTTGTGATTTAACCTCAATGTTATTATATCACAGTCTATCGAAAACTGTCGTGAACCTATAACAACTATGCATTGTGTACATCAAGATCTATACTCGGATAATATCCTCTAATGAGTTTGTTAAATTCCTTTCATAATATCCATATTTAGCCTCCAAAATCGTATATTCACATCATGGTGATTTAACCTCGACACCATTATTTCATAGTGTTATATAGACATTGATATATTACAAACATTACCTCAATTCGAAGATGAAACATCAAAAACTGAATTGGTGCATTCATCTCATTACGGGTTTCCAAGATGTCAGGAAAAACTTTAAAGTTTAGCCTCAACTACCACGGACTTACTTTAGAAGGGTTAACCTTGATATCGCGATAACTCACAATCTTCTATAGATATTACTACACTCACTATACCTCAAACCATGATGCATTGGATACCTCAAGAACTAAAATCAGACTTACCTTAAATGAGTATGCTAAATGCCTACAAAAATTTCATTTATAGCATTAAAAAAACGCCGACTCACATTGTGGCGATCAAACCTCCATACCATTATGAAATTATTTCAGATATTTTGATAAGCATCGAGACATTACTTTCATAATAAACCTCAAAATATGTCAGTGTACACTTAACACTTAAAGGGTTTACCAAATTCCTCAAAACTTCCAAATTTAGCCACACTATCACTGAAAACTTTGTAATGGTTAAATCTCAATACCTAGATATCTTGCATTTTTCTATAGACATCAATACACTATGCTCTCTCTCTCTAACCACGAAGTATTAGTACCTCGATAACCATAACCAAAAACTTACCTTTAGACGAGTCTACAAAATACCTAAAATAATTTTCATGTCTACTGTTAAAAATTGTGTAATGATTTAACCTCAATCCCAAGATGGTGATTTAACCTCAATCCCATTATATCATAATTTTCCACAGACATCGATAAACTATCATGCATCCAAAACCATGATACATTGCATTCCTCAAGATTGTGTACTCAAACAATAGCCTAAAATGAGTTTGCAAAATTTCTAGTAATTTTCATGTTTGGCCTCAAAAATCATGTACTCACATTATTGTGATTTATCCTCGGCACTATTAATTCACCAATTTTCTATGGAAATTTATTCAACACTTTCATAACCACAAATACAAGATGAAACCTCAAAACAGAATTGGCACACTTATCTCTTAATAGGTTTGCAAAATAACAGAAAAAAAATTTCCAAATTTAGCCTCAACTTTTCTGGATAGACATTCTAATGGTAAACCCTCGATATTTATTAGCAATTTTTCATGGACATCGAATAACACTATCCTTTCCTACAAAACATGGAGCAATGGATCCCTTGCTAGCAGTAACCATGAAGCATTGAATACCTTAAGAACAGTAGCCAGACACTTAACTTTATACGAGTTCAAAGAACACCTAAAATAATTTTAACATCCAGCCGCAAAAACTTGTAATCAATATGTTGTAATTTAACCGAAATGGAACTGTATTATAGTTTTCGATAGACATCGATTACTTTCATAGCCTCAAATACAATAAACCTCAAACATTGTCATGGTACACTTGTCTCTTAAGGGTTTCTCAAATACCTTAAATCTTCCAAATTTAGCCTCAACGATCTTCGACTAACTTTGTAGTCGATTGACCTTAATAGAAATCTCGCATTTTTCCATAGTCATCGATGCATTATCTACTCCAACAAACCACAAAGCATTGGATACCTTCAGAACTATAACTTGACACCTACCTTTAGATGAGTACACAAAACACCTTAAACATCTTTCTTAACTAGAAAAAAAATCGTGTAATCACTAAGTGGTGATTTAACCAAAATTTCATTATATCATAGTTTTCCTTAGACATCGATAAACTCTCATGCACCAATAATTATACACACATAGTTTAACATCGGGACATTACTTTCATAAACTCTCATAGCTTGCCAAAAGAATTTAGTGATTTCCATGTTTAGCCACAATAATTATACACACATTGTGCTAATTTAACTTTGATAGCATAGTTCATAGTGTTTTCTAGTAATCAGTACATTACTTTCATAACCTCAAAAATTGTATTGGCGCACTTATCTCTTAATGGATTTCCAAAATGTCGAAAGAAACGTCCAATTTAGCCTCAACCATCTCGTACAACTTCCAATAGTTTAACATCAATAACTAGTTGCAAATTTCCATAGACATCGATACACTATCGTCTTTCTCAAACCACGGCATTAGATACTTCAAGTACATTAACCAGACACATGCCTATAGACGAGTTCACAAAACACCTACAACAACTTATACGTCTAGCCTAAAAAATTGTGTGATCACTATGAGGTGATTTGACATTTATCTCATTATATCATAGTTTTCCGTAGACAATGATAAATTCTTATCTAGAAGCACGATACATTACATACCTCAAAATCTATACTCGGACATTAACCTAAAATGAGTTTTCCAAATTTCATTAGTAATTTCCGTATTTGGTCTAAAAATTGCGTACTCACATTATGGCAATTAAACCTCGATCTTATTAATTCACAGTATTCTATAGAAATCGAATGTTACATTCATAACCTAAAATCGAAGATGAAATCGCAAATTGAATTAGCATGCTCATCTCTTAATGGTTTCTAGAGTACCTTCATAAACTTCCAAATATGCCATCAACAATCACAGACTAACTTTATAATAGTTTGCACCCCGATACTTGTCTCGCAATTTTCCATAGATATCGATAGACTATCCTCTCCCTCAAACCATGAAGTATTGGATAGTTCGTTATTGACATTGATAAACTTTAATGTCAAACCATTATTTTTAGTGTTCACATCATTGTGATTTAACCTCAACACCATTATTTCATAGTGTTCTATAGAAATTGATATATTATTATCATAACCTCAAATCGACGAAATATTAAAAACTGAGTTGGTACATTTGATCTCATAGGCGCCAATGGTGTTATGGCCTAGGTGTTAGGGTGTTATGAACAACCAATTCTCCCAAAAGTTCGAGCTATCCAGGAGGGGAAGGCCCATAACAAGGATCCTGACATTGCCCCACGTTTCCAAAGCCGACGTCCTCGTCGGCCCACTCTATCGACACTGGCCCAGTGAGTCTTCTCTCAGCTACCAGTATTCAACAACTTAGCACTATACTCATACATAATGCTAAATTATTTTAATCCAGCCTATAGGTCGCCCCTGCCGGGATTCGCACCTTGGATGTGGGATTTGGGCTCTGATACAATTGTTATGAACCAACCAATTCTCTCAAAAGTCCGAGCTATCCAGGAGGAGAAGGTCCATAACAAGGATCGTAACATAGGGCTGTGTGGTTTGTCCCCCACGTCCTAGCTTCGAATTCCACCTACGGCATGGTTACTTTCTAATGGTTGTTGACCTATAGGTCGCCAGTTGATAGGTTATAGGATCCTTAAAAACCCAGCTCGCCTTCCAAAAAAAAAAAACGTTCCTAGGCGTCGGCCTTAACAACACTACAACTACCACGAACTAACTTTGTAATGGTTTAACCTTGATATCGTGATAATTCACAATTTTGTATACCTCAAACCATGACGAATTGGATATCTCAAGAACTATAATCAGACACTTATCTTTGAACGAGTATGTTAAACGCGTAAAATAATTTTTATCTCTAGCATAAAAATCATCGACACGGTCAGATTATGGTGATCTAAACTCCATACCATTATCTCATAGTTTGTCATTAACATCAATAAATTCTCATGTACCTCAAACCACAATACATTGCATACATGTGAGAACTATAATCAGACACTTGTCTTTAAACTAATTCGTAAAATACCTAAATTAATTCTCATCTCTAACATCCAAAATCATGTACTCAATAGAAATTCAACATTGATACCATTATTTCAGACATCAATAAACTAGCCTATACGCGAAACCACAATACATTGCATACCTCGAGAACTATAATCGGACCTGTCTATAAACTAATTCGCAAAAAATACCAAATTTAATTTTCATATCTAGCCTCAAAATCGTATGAGATTCACTCACTATGATTTAACCTCAATACCATTATTTCATAGACCTCGATAAATTGTTCTTCACCACAAACCACAACGTTTGTGTACCTGAAGAGTCATAACTAACAATTATTTCAACTGAGTTTGTGAAATGCCTTTAGTATTATTCTATTTAGCCTAAAGGAGTCGTGGACTCACTTGTGGTAGTTAACCTTGATACCATAAGAGTTCCATCGACATCAATATATATCACTTCATGCACTTTAAAACCCGGTGCACATAAAAAATTGTATCTTACACTTATCTTCAAATGAATTCCCTAAATCCCTTAAATGATTCCATGTTTAGCTTCAGCGATGAGTCTGATTTGACCTCTTCACCATTATTCAATAGCCTTAACATGAGTCTGATCTTCAAATGATTGCACAAAATGCCTTAAATCATTTCTATGATAGCCTTGACACTTTTGAGTTTGTGTCGTAATAGTTTGATCTCAATTCCATTATTTCCAATCTTCTCCTCATACATCCATATATCAGAAAACGAAGAAAGGAACCCATTCATTTATTTGACGATAGGCTAAGGGATCAATAAATTTTTGGGGGTATTCCAGAATTACTCTAACGTGCCTATACCATAATGTATCCCTCAAAGACCGCAGTGGGTTAGTTATTTGAGTATCATACTAGTACCGCTACTTTCTAATGAATTACCATTGTAAATGACATATTGGATAACAAAGAAACAACACTCATTCTCATTAGGTATTGTTCAGCCTCAACAAGAATTTGAGCAGTTGTGTACTCGCCATTGTTTCACTCCTATAGCACTATAAAATTTAACGGAATTGTGCAGATTATTTTCTTTGAAAGTGATGTTTCGTACACACCCGATGGATTACACCATGTCGTGCATAAGGGTGTTTGCATTATAGATCAAATTTTTGGATGATCTTGATATCATATTCAGTATATTATTTCCTCCCTTGACAATGAAAAAATGTCTTCCCCAAAACTCGACAGTAGTTTTCGATGAAATTTAGCATACTGAAGTTAAGCAAAGATAATGAATTATGAAATACATAAATGGTGCATTTAAGAGTCTATCTAGTCATGAAACTTGAGTAGTAGTTATTTCAAGGAAGGCTTACCTCTATTTTTGCCTAGCATAACCTTCTTTGGGGTTGGAACCTTTTTTTTTTCTTTTGTTTTCTCTTTTGTGCAACATCTTCTACTCCATCTTTGGGTTTTATTTTAGTTGAAGAATGCTTACAATATAAGCTTCTTTCTCAGGTTCCTTATTTACATATTTCTGAAACACCGAGACGTGTGATTCACAATACATTATTTAGTTTGAAGCATAATTCTTTCCGGTCAATGCAAACTTAAAACAAATAAGTAATTTAAAAAAAAAAATTGATAAAGTAATACTTACTTCCACGTTCACGTGCAACACATTCTTTTTTTTAGAATCGTTAATAGGAGGTCATCCAAGATCCTTTTGAGCAACAAAATCCTCATCCTGGAATATGGAAAAATACTTGTAAGAAAATTCGAAAAATATTTCCATTATAGAACATCATATACATCAATGAATCATTCATTACAATTATAGATCTTCATTTGAAATTCGTCGTTTTAACAATAAAATTTAATTTGCTTCTATTTTGTGTTGTTGAGTAATGTTCACCATGATAAGAGAATAAGGATTATATTCTTTAGTTAGGGTGGTATAAGTTTGTGACATCCACCGGAATAATATTTCCGACTTTGGTGACATTTAATAATTATTGTGGTTATTCCTAGTAATATTATGGCGATATTTAGCTTAGATTCATTTTCAAGTTTTTTAGTTAATTTCAGTAGACTTAGTTGTTTCCAATATGGTATAGGCTTAGTTGTTTCATTTACAAGTTCAATTCACGCAATTCACTTTACTTTTCTAATTCTTAAGCACTTATACTCATGGTAACGAGAAATGTCATTTAAGGCATCGCATGGTACCACATGTCATATACATAAGCTCTGAATACAGACTGGAAGAGAAGCTAAAACAAAACAATACAATACTATTCAAAGGCATGTTCTCCTTAAATCACAGCCATCAATTGTGACACCTTGCGCAGTTGAATAAGCTATTTGAAACATCTAAGAAATCTTAAATGCTCTCACAATCACATAGAAAGTTTACCTGGTGGCTTACGAAATTAGCAAAATTTAGATTTGACAACCTGCCACTCTCGATAGGAAAATTCGAACACTTAGCTACCTCGATCTCTGTGGCATGTATTAGAACACTTAGATTTGAGAGATACTAAGTGGGTATCTCAGATTTGAAAGAAGTGAAGTAATTGGGAGGGTGAGGGGATAAAATTGGTTGAAAAATGTAAGAAATTCAGATGATGCTAGAGAAGCTCGTGTGGGAACATAAAGGACCTCACCACAATAACACTATCTTAAGTTTCAAAAAGACTAAACCATCAACTAAGAACTTGAACCTTGGACAATCTTTCCCCAGTGGTAAGTAATATTGATTTCCAACCCTATATCTTAATTCTGAGACGAGCTGCATCTTCCCAACAACACAAAGAAGGCTT